>JAQIWG010001190.1:0-25927 GCA_034695025.1 Chamaedrilus cognettii
AGGACTATCAACATAATCTTAGGACTATCAACATAATCTTAGGACTATCAACATAATCTTAGGACTATCAACATAATCTTAGGACTATCAACATAATTTTTGAAGCAATTTCTATAAATTCTGTGTCTGTGGTATCGATACATTTTTTGTGCTGACGTTCAATCTGTGCTAGGATGAAAAATGGATAAGAAAAAAAACAGAAGTGATGATGATGTTTGAGTGCGCCAGAAGGATATCGGACAGAATTGATTTGGCAAATAAGCCGAGTTCGGTCCAAAAAAATTCACTTTGGATATTTTTTGCCGAAAAAAATCCCAAAAGCAAACACTGCCGCGATATCAATCATCTGTGAATTGATGCAGGTGGCTACTATCACGGAAAGCTGGTATTTCCGCGCGAGTTCCCCTTCAAACCGCCGAGCATCTACATGATCACACCCGGCGGTCGATTTGCTGTCAATTCTCGGTGAGAATTACGTTGTGTTCTGCTTTAAATCCGTATTTGTTAATGTTGTCCAGATTGCAATAGAAAATCAGCTGCTTTTAGTACGTATATTGCTTAAGTATGGTTTTTTTTTGATGGCTTGACTCTACATGTTTTTTTGAGACATTGATGTGTACAGATTTAGTTTTGTTATCCAATGGTTAATAGGCCTAGTTCAGTTATGTATTGCATTCAATTAATTCGTTGTTTCTTGGCATATTATTGAAGTAATTATTTTTTGTACCACGCTGCATTAGTATGTCGTAAAAATCCAGCTCCAGTGGTCCTCACCAGGGCGCAGAACGTCTAACCTGCGCGAAAACATGTACATTAGTATAATAGACGTCAAAAAAGGCGGTTGGTTTTTAGACGTATGCCGTTGTTTATTATTCCAGGCTGTGCTTGTCGATCAGCGACTTCCACCCGGACACATGGAACCCCGCCTGGTCCGTTGCGACCATCCTCACTGGACTGCTCAGCTTTATGGTATGCTCCACTGGAGTCTCCCGCGTAGCTCCTACCTAAGGAACCTTTCTCGACGAGGAAGTAAATTTGCCCGTGACCCATGGCTATCATTAGAGAAGCTTTTGTTTTAGTCGATTTTGATCAGCATCGGGAAACCAACGCGTGATATCATAAATTAGGTGTGTTCTATCAATCAGAATAAGGCTATCGTAGATGAACAGATTTCCGGTTGACAGCGTTTTGTATTTCAAATAATTATATTTTGGTTTAGTATATTGAAAAGGAATTTATTTTATTGCGCAATGTTTTAGCTGGAGAAGAGTCCGACACTGGGCAGCATTGAGACATCTGATTACACGGTGAGCTCTCGTCGTCTTAAAAATGTATAAAGCTGTGGCGTCGTCTAATGTAAACTTGCTCGATATCTTCTGTCACGGTGCGACGCGGCTATATTTTTCGTCATAATGTGACAGAATTTTGGACGGATCTAAGGGATGCCTTGTGGAATCGTAGCCAGTCTTAGTTCGATGAAGACTAGACTTGATTTGCGCTTCAGTTTCCAATGTTTATGTTTGACTCTTAGTCTGTATCTTGTACTACACTACAAGTGTTTGTGTGAAATAAAGCTATGTGTATAAGGACTATTCAATTGCAGTGTAAAAGCATAGAGCTGAAAACCAGGGCTTAGAGTCGATTTCATAGTCGTTCCTAAACTCCTACCTCGACTCCTACCTTGACCTAGAAAGACAATTTAACAGCAGCCCGTAACTGCCATTCAAAAAAGCTTTTTGCTTACTCCTTTTGAATTAATATACCGTGTCGTTAAATTAACATGACGTCGTGGATTTAAAGAAAAATGATTTTCTGTTTTTACTGATTTTAATTTATAGTGATTTCTTGTGGAAATAAATTTGTGCCTTTAAAATTTTTAAATAAATTTAGAGTTTTTTCGAACGGCAGTTACGGGCTGCTGTTAAATTGTCTTTCTAGGTCAAGGTAGGAGTCTAGGTAGGAGTTGAGGAACGTCTATGAAATCGACTCTAAGTGATCAAAAATCTATACAAAGGGAGTCATGCAAGTACCTGATGCCTTAATACACTGATACTGGATGCAAGAAACAACAGAGGGGTTCCTTACAGTGGACGTTGTTTTGCACGCTGTGTAGAAGCGCCAGTTGGCTGCACAGAGCGGCGCGTTCAACCTCAAGGACGCGACCTTCTGCGAGCTATTCCCTGAACTCGTGCAGGTGGGTGCAAGTACGGAATGAAATACAGGCATGATTGTGTGACTGATGATTGTTTGTTGGTGCTATATTGTGTTATAATTGTGTGAAAGGTTTTTTGCAACATTGGGCAGACAAGTGATCAAATAACATCTATAGAATAAAGAATGAAGTTGGAATAAATTGTGGTTGTTATAATCATATCAGGGTTCAAGTTTCGTCGCCCGCTACTATGAAACCATGCGTTGCAGGCCTTTTATCAAGACTGTTAAGCACACAAGTGTCACTCGCTGTTAACCTTGCACCAGATAATCAGTTATTTGGTTGGCGCCAGCAACGACATCCGGCCGTAATAATCCAGCTTTAGTGGTCCTCATCAGGGCCTCAACGTCCAATGCGTGCAAAAACATGAACATTAGCAGAATGGATGACAAAGAAAGAAAGAAGAAAACAAACAAAAATAGACTGTTAGTGAGTTTTTTACGGATATTTTGCCATATCTTCAGGAGATTCAGGAGAAGATCAGGTGTCAGGAGGCGGAACTGGAAAGCGCCGCCAAGGGAGCCGGCGCCGCCGCGGCTCTCAAGTCCAAGACCTCCGGAGGAGTCGGCTTACCCGGAGGCGACCGGCTCGCAAACAACGCGGCTCCAAACGGCCTACTTAACGGAGCCGTGACCAATGCGATTGTTATCGTCGGGTTCATAGCCTTCGCCTACACCGTTAAGCAGATTCTGCTTAATATAATGGAAGAGTAAAGGGTGGGGGATGGGATGGGGAGGAGCAGGTAGGAGGGTTAGACTCATTGTGGTCCCGCTTGTCATTTAAGGGGTATTAGCGTGGTATTGGGTTTGAGAAAAGATCGGTATCTAACGCTGAGCTCGGCAAGTTAACGATTGACTGGGTGATTTGGTTTGATATCAAACCGTAAGCTAGAGATGGGTGTCTGGTCTTTAGTTTAATACCGGCTTAATTAAAACCTGAGGGGACAGGGTAACTGAGCCTGAGCCTCAAACCTGTAATCCTGAACTAGGAAAAATAAGCGGGTGTGAAGTGATTTAAATTGAATTGAATTAAATGCATCTAAATGAGTGGCTTGGGAGGGGAGAGTGGGCTGAGGTTAATACAAAATTTGAAGAATGGTGGCAGTTAACATTATTAGAGTGTTTGAACGAAACGAAATGAGCATTTAAAAGTGTTGATGACTGTTATTGAAGTTTAACTGCGTATTTGCAATTTTGAAATTTGTTAATTTTGGCTGTTGCGTTTAAAAGCCACTGTCTTGATTTTTTAGGAAATAAATTCTTTCACTAATATCCGGCTGCCCGCGCTATTAGCGATTCCTACCGAATGCCGAATTTTGAGCGACGTTGTAAAATTGTGTAAATTATTTTGATATGGGTCTGTTGTAAATGACAATTTGAACACCAAGTAGTTGCAAGCTTTAGGTTATTCTTGTTTAAAGCTGAATATGTTCTTCTGCATTGCTACATGGAAGTTTAGAATTTGTCAAAATGTGATGATTATTATTTCAGTAGAACGCACGTTACATAATTATATTCAGTGGTCGTTTTGCAATTAATTTAGGCTATGATTATATTTTGGTGTCAGTCATTGATTAGTTTGGCCGTGAAAACAAAAGATATTGCGCGCACTTAAATTCTATTA
The DNA here is from genome assembly GCA_034695025.1 of Chamaedrilus cognettii. Lineage (NCBI taxonomy): Eukaryota > Metazoa > Annelida > Clitellata > Enchytraeida > Enchytraeidae > Chamaedrilus > Chamaedrilus cognettii. The sequence continues at coordinate 3,836 of JAQIWG010001190.1, forward strand.
ATTGCATTGCGTTTGCAAATCCTGAAACATTGACGGTTTGCTTGTGCTTTCAATAGGTGTTTTGACTTTAATCTGAGATCATATTTGAGGTTAACATTGAGGTCAGGTTTTTCTATCGCGTGTTACAGATTTCATCCGAGGTCATGGCGTATTCTCGTCTAATTAGCGCTGTATCTCAATCTAAGATTTATATAACGCTGCGTAATTGGCTGCAGCGATGTTGATGTCTGTTTAATATTTTAAGGCTTGATGGAGAAACCCGGCCTATATCGCGCCATCGTTGAGATTTTAATCTAAATACAGAAATTTTGAGCGCATGCTATTATGCGCAGAAATTTGGCTGCAACTTTTTGCACAATGCTTTTGTTGCAGCATGTTCCGATTGGTTGCGTTATCAGCGTTTATATAAACGACATTGGATGAAATGAGTGGAAAAGGTTGTCATTAGACAGTGGCTTGTAGTGGAGAATATTGCAGGCGTTTATGCATTATATGCATGCGTATATGCATTTACGGGTAGCAAAATCATCCTTAAATACTTGGATTTTGCGCCTTTCAACCATTTAGTTATCTGTGATGGTAAAGAATTCAATAGTATTCAATAGAATTCAACCCCTCTTGGCCTTGGTGTCTATCTCAGCCTGCCCGGGTGGACTAGGGATGATGCCTGTGTTGCCAGGAGGGCGTCCCGGATATGGTCGCCAGACTATGAAACGGACGCAAAATCATCATTATTATTATTATTATTATTATTATTGATAGTACATCTTCTGTTGTGCACAATGCTTTGATGCTGTTCGTGTGTGTGTGTAAGTACACAGATTATGAAAGATCACAGAGAGCAAATAAAAACATCTCGATTCAATACAGAAATTAGCCTATGAGCCGCTTGAAAGGGGTGTTTTGGATGCATTAGTTAGTACTTTGGTTCAAATTTCTGTACTTTTCTTCCAACAGAGTGAATTTGTCGATGTGACGAATTGCTTTCAAAGCGTCTGGTAGCTGAAAAACAGTCTGCTAGGCCTGGTTTTAGGCTGTATATCTGGCTACTGGTCCTTGATTTAGAAAATATTGTAGATGCGTCATTTCATGAAAATTTTCAATATCCTAGAGACTTAAATATATCTTTTAATAAATTTGGATTTGTCTAAACTTTGATCAGAATTGTATCACTGTGCTGTTAGGAATGAGTGAGCTTTAGAATTAATCAATTAACAAACTACAGAGTGCTCTGTGAAAAACGTTGATCCAACTAACACATCTTAAACAAATTTCTTTTTTTTTTAACTTTCTTGACAAATTTAAATTTAATTATTACAATACTCACAAATTTTTGTCAAAATTTAATGTCGTTCAAATTTGCTGAACATTTTCGCAGCTCGCTGTTCAAGTGTCGCCAGAAGGGCGTTATTTTTTGCTCAGCGCTCTCTCGCATTCAGTCATGTCCTAAGCAGCATTATATTATGCTACAGTGAGGAGCAGTGAGAGGTAACGCTTTTTCTCCACCATCCTGTATTTAGTTACAGCAATTGGTACCGTTTTTTTTACGGTGTGCCTCGAAAGGCGAGCGCCGTACTGTTTTGGCCCGGTACGGTGTTATATTTTTTTTCAAGTGAGAACTGTGTTTAGGAAGTCCGAACAGTCTCATTCTGAGAGTGATATTTTTCAGCATTGCGTGCGCGTTGAGTGGTAAGCCGTTGCTGATTTTGAGACCATTAAATATTGTTGTAATAGTGGAACGCGTGTTGTTTTTGAAAATAGAGATTGTCAGATTCGCGAATGATTTTTGATTTTAAATGAAAATTATTTAAAATTAATTTTCTCAACATGATCTTTGGCGCACAGGCTATCTGATTGGCACTAATGCCAGGCTTTTGGCTCGCAGATATCCCTTCAGTTAACTCTTTCACAAAATAATCTGTATGATATTTTTGAGTTCAGTTAAAATTATGTTTGGGTGAAACAGCTATTGGCTATTTCTCACTTCATCTTGCTCATCACCTTATCAGAGACAATTCGCCTGACATCGTTTTAAAACAGGGCATAAGTGGTGTACTAAGCTCCATAGTTCATTGCAGTAGTAGTAATTAGAAGCTTGATTTTCACAATGTGATATTTTTGGGATGGTTTGATTGAGTGCGATTTAAGTGCGATTTAATTTTGTAGTCCTATTTAACCAATGGAAATCTATGGGAGAATTGTATCGAATAATTTGATTGGTTGGTTTGGATCACAAAAACCAAACTTAAATCCAGGTCGAACAACCAACAGTAATCCCCTTCCCCAAAGTTCAAAATCGCCTTCTTTGAATTCTGACCTTATGGTTTATAAAAATGAAGAAATAAGTTTGAGCTGTGATTTCTCTTAGACACATCAAACTCTTTTCACGCTTAAAATGCTTGCGACCCCTCTAGCTGAAAATGAACAATTTCACCCCGGTAGGCCTACACGTAACAGGTAGGCCGGTAGGCCTGGTCATTGTAGGCTTGCTATAACTATAATTCGCAATAATAGAACTAGCAACTAATCCATCAACAGCTTATCAAATTAAACTTAACTTGTGATAGGTCGCCGCAGAATGCATAGTTTGTTCCTCTACTTGTTAAATTATTTCATAGTTAGCCATGACTGGATAAAAATTATCGATCAGTTTGTTAATAGATTGTTTTCACTTTTTACGATAACGCACGTGTTATTGAACGCCGTCTTTGTGAGTAAAAATCACTAAAATTAGGATGATCAACCCCCTATAACCTAAAGTTTAATAATTGATGACCCTAATTTTGATTAAGAAACACATCTTGATGATTCTGGATGATAATTTCATGTAACGACACCTGAATTGTAGCAGAATTCTGCTTTAAAGATACGCGCTACAATTTCCTATAGTAAAGGGGCCTACTGTTAGTACTCAGCATTGGATGTTACTGACAGCTCTGAAGCGATAGTCCTCTCGAGGTGGAACTACAGCGTCAAGGCTACTTATCTATTGAGGCCAGTGGGTCAAGGCTGGGACCCCGAGACCAAGGTCATGTGCAATTTGAATGCAGGCCCAAGTAGGTTACTAAGTTAACTTGGTTGATTGACAGGGTCACGATCTCAGTCTACCCATTCACAAGCTACTTCTAATTTATTTGCATATAAAACATCGCCCTCATTGGTTTTGTGATTCTGAAATTAATATGGACAGTCCATTATATTTAATGTCAATGGTACTAAGTAGGCCTGTAGTAATAGAACAGTGGTATCAAGTAGGCTTATCAATAAAACAAAGCGCACTTTGATAACAATACCATGATGCCCCATCCCGTGATTTGTACGATCAATATGAGAATATACACACCCCGATCATACTTGCACTAAGATATCTAATGGCTTCTGGCGATTTTTTGTAGTACGAATTGTGTTCTTAAATTTGTTATACTTGCTTGTTATGAAATGTATCTTTCTGTTGCAGGCGTACTATTGAAAGAAAACGTTGAAGATGTCTGCAAAGGTTCTTTTGCTAGGCGGGGGGGCACGAGAACACGCGCTTGCGTTGAAGCTTGGCCGATCACCAAGCGTCGGACATGTCTTTGTTGCCCCCGGCAATGCCGGTACGGCCTTGTCCGGGCCCGCTGTGAGCAACATCGGTATGTCATCACAGTTTTTAATCCCTTATTACTAATTTTTTATTTATAAATTGCTGAATTTATATAACAGGTAAATGGACTGAGCCCCATAAGGTCAATTCTGATCTGTGCTATGGTAGTGTTTTTCCGCGCATAACATAAAGCGAAGTATTAACAAAGCAAAGTTTTAAATGCTGATTACTTTTTATTTTTATATTAGTAATCATTTTGATTATTCTAAAGATGTACATCGGTGCGATCTTGACTGATACACGTAATACAATGTTCTACGTTCTACAATAAATGTGTAATAAACAATGTAGTAATGACAATATATTTGTTCCTAATGTTTATTTTTAGCGCTTGACGTGCACGACCACCAGTCCGTTGTAGACTGGTGTCTTGCCAACAACATTAATCTGGTGTTGGTTGGCCCGGAGGATCCTCTGGCCGACGGCATTGCTGATTCGCTGGCCGCACAAGGTTGGTTTTTCAGGTTGTTTTGGGACACGCTCATAATATGAATGGTACGTGAGTTGGCTGCACGAGGATAGGGCAAGCTTTGACCGAATTTCGGAAATTCAAGATTTTTATGGTTATTTTTTAACCAGAAAGTAAATTAAACGGATCAAATGATTTTTTAATTTAATTCATGGTTTATAACATGTATTTAAGTGACTTGCTGAATTTATATACAGGCAGTGTAAATTATGAATTTTATTAGCATTTATTGAGCTAAAATTATTTGATAAATAAAATATATAAAACTTAGTTGTATATTGCTATTTGATATAAAAAATGGATTTGTTCAAGAATAAACTTTTGACAAGTAGATGCTTTAGTATTCTAGAACAAACGCTATACTGGTTGAGGCCGTTGATCAGTGACATTTAAAAAATTTGTCTGGGGACAATTTTTTTTGAAATATTTCTGAATATAGACGATTTCTTTTAGAAATAGAATATTTTCTGCTATATCCAGGTATCGGGTGTTTTGGTCCGACTGCCAGTGCTGCTCGCATTGAGTCGAGCAAGGAGTTCTCCAAGGAGCTGATGACCAGTCACGGCATTCCCACCGCTCGCTGGAAGGCTTTCCGAGATTCCAAGCTGGCGAACGAATATATCAATGGGTAAATGGACAAACTGTGTGTTATTTGATTTTGAATGATGTTATATTCATAGTTTTCAGTTACTTTTGTTATTGGAACTCTTTCACACTAGTTGTGCTATATCTACCATGGCTTGTACAGCGCCCTGGGTGTGTCTCTGGACTTGTGGCGCTGTACAAAATAGAGATGGCCATTTTTCTTTTGCTGTTATATGAGAAGTGATGGGTGGAATGCTCTTTCTTGCAGATTCACTGTAATTTGAATGTTCTTTTATTATTGTTCTCTATTTGCAAAGCTATAACTCACTCATCATTATACAGTATATATCTGTGCTGTAATAATCGATATAGACAATCTGAATCCCTGCGACAAAAAGGAGCTAGTCTTGTGTGAGCAGGGCTGACTTTCCGGCCCTGGTGGTGAAGGCGAGTGGTTTGGCGGCCGGCAAGGGGGTGATAGTTGCCGGAGATAAGGAGGAAGCGTGCAAGGCTGTCAGCGACATATTGGAGGTGACATCATGTTGTCATCACTTATACTTAATACAGATAATTAGTGTGAATAGGGTAGGCTTTCAAGCTTTGGTTTTAAATGAAGTGATTTGTAGCTTAAGGACCATGTGTGGTAACGAAGACTAAATATTACAATAGGGTTTTCTGTAAAAGAGCCGCAACAGGATCTTTTCTCCTTAGATGTCTTTTATGACTTGCCCGGGGAGCTCAGGGCTGCAAGCCAAATTCCTTTTTTTACTGATTGCAGGGTAGCTGGTTGTGAAGTGGGCGGTTGTGGAAGTTTGACCAGTTTACTGGTTTTTTATTTACAATGAATTGCCAAATGGAGCTGTTTTAATGCTTTTTTGAGCTCTTTGTGTGTTGTAAAGTGTCCTGAACGGGTCAGCAAAGTGGTTTTTAAGCGTTTTGTGTGCACAGTCTAAGAAGTTTGGACATGCCGGTGAGACGGTGATAGTGGAAGAAAAACTGGAGGGAGAAGAAGTTTCGGTGAGAACTATTTATTGATGAAATATCGTCTTCATTTAAATATGAATTATTTAATAATTGAAGTTATTGGCAGTTTAAATAATGATTATATTAATGTTGTAGAATTAAAATGACGATAAATGTCATACAGCTTGAATGCATTATTTAAATTCGCTGACAATAATTATCCAAAAAATTCGGCACATTGTAATTTTTTCCACAGTAAATTGTTTTTGCTGCATATAATATGTGATGTAATTTGCCTGTTGAATTTAAAGTAATGCAATTAAAGTATTAAATATTTAATCGCTCCTATTTGCTGGACATCGATTCATTTGAAAGTAGGTGTAATTTGGCAGCGCTCTCATCATTGTTTATCGAGTAGAAATAATTGTGGAAGTAATTTTTTTTGTTTTTTGGAGTTTCCTATTTATTTCGATGCATTTCATATATTGAATTTTATTTATTTTTTCTTAGGACCTATCCGTTTGCGCAGGTCCTTGCGTTCTGTGACGGATGGACGGTGGTATGCATGCCCCCGGCGCAGGATTTCAAGCGCTTGTTGGACGGCGATCTGGGTCCTAACACCGGCGGCATGGGGGCATACTGTCCCTGCAATAGTGTACGACTAATGCTTTAGCTTTTTAACTTTTCTTGTTGTTTAATGGCGCGACGATACACCAGCGTCATTGTCGGGCTATAGCAATGCTAGATGTCGTGTTGTGTCGCTGAAGTCGGCTGTTGGCGTCCAATAATAAATCTATGAATAATTTTAATGGTGGTGGGGGGGAGTTGAATTTTAAGGACGATGTGTGGGTAACAAAGATTATTCTGTTAAGTGTAAGAGGTTCTGCGTAAGAGGGCCGTGACAAACCGCTCCCCCTTCTTTAGTCGTCTTTTACCACTCGCCCGGGGAGCTCCGTGCTGCAAGCCAATTCTTTGTTCTCATGCTTGTATGGGGCAACAGTAGTAATGTATGAAATCAGTCTTTCTAGTTGTATTGAGTCAAATCTGTAACGAAATTGTGGTGTTATATATGTTGAAATTTAACACCCTTTTTTTATGACAGATATCCAAGGAGCAGTTTGAGTTTGTCAAACACGAGGTGCTTCAGAAAACCATCGATGCTCTTAGGAGCAGCGGAACGCCATTTGTTGGTAACCTGTTGATCGGTTTTACAGTTTTCCATTTAGACCACTACAGCAATGGTTTGGGTAACTCATGTAGGGCTTTCAAATTTCTTATTTCAACACGTTGCTTATTTTATTTGCAGCTTACAAATAAATTACAAAAAAAATAAGCAAAGTAGTGGAATAGCCAAGAAACGTGTAACAAAACTTTCACCATCAACATAAGCAACAACGTTAATTTACTCGTTGCCTAGGTATGGCAGTGAAAGTTTGGTTACTGGTTTCCAAAGTTTGTCTTGGGAGTTTATCTGTAATCTTGCCATAACTTAACTCAAACAGCGAATCCATTTAATGCTTGAACAGTCCCGCATTGTTTCTTGTATACCGTATGCCGTACAGTCTTGATTTGTGCGTATTCCTACGTGTATCAAAATTTGTGAACGAATAACAACTACCTGCCTATTATAATGAAACTGCACGATGCAGCTCAAGATCGATGTTGCAGTATTGCTGCTGTTGAATTATTTTAACAGAGCTGTTGAAAGGTTGCAAATTGTTTGCGACGATCGATCTGATTAGTCGGTTGATGCGCTTGCAGGAGTCCTGTACGCCGGAATTATGCTGACGAAGAATGGTCCGCGTGTGCTGGAGTTTAATTGTAGATTTGGTGACCCTGAAACTCAGGTAATGAGTGTCGATAAATAGTTACCTAATTGTTTAATTGGCCGTGTTACTTTGGTGTGAATTTAGCTTTTTTTCTGTTATCTGATTGGATTTCAATTTAATTCTTCGCTATTTATTATACAAGCTATGTAAGTTGTCCAATATAGATAGAACATGAGATAGCTTTCTGTTAGTTTTCTGATAGTTTTCTGAAGATAGTTTTCTGTTTTTCTAGGTGATATTGCCCTTGCTCAAGACGGATCTCTATGAAGTCGCTGTTCGCTGCATTCGAGGAGATCTCAAGTCGCTTAACGTTGAGTTTGATTTGAGTCTGAGCGCTGTTGGAGTGGTGCTGGCGAGCGGTGGATACCCAGGGGAGTTCAGGAAGGGGTTGGAAATCTCTGGTTTGTTGTCTCTCTCTCTCTTTGTAGTTCAAGGACCAGTCTGCAGAGGTGGTAAACTTTAGCTCGGTTAGTTGATTTTTAGATTTGAGGACTGTGTGTAGTAGACTTACTGGTTCAGAGTCCGGGATCAAGAACCGCTGCCCCTTCTTTAGACGCCTCTTTACGATTTCCCCAGGGAGCTCTGAGTTGACATATTCTCATTTCTGGGTTCAAATTTGACTTTCTAATTTGACTCAAGTCTGAATGTTAGTGGCCAGCGTCAGCGTATTTGATCTGACTAGTTTCTTTCTGTTCGTAAATGAATATTTGCTTTTGTAGTAAAGGTGATTTTATGCTGGATGAAATGTTATTTATGACTTAATATACCTGGCGAAAAAACTGCAAACTTAATTGAGCGTTTTTGTAGTTTTCTTTTTTGAAACATTTTAAAGGTTTTTTGCCGTTGCCCTTGATGAAGAATCTGTATGCAACTTGACTTGTGACTAGACGTCGTTCTCCATTAAGGCAAGGAGAAGGCGCAGCTGACCCAGAATCTCTCCGTCCTATTGGCCGGTGCCGCGCTGGAGGGCGGTGCCCTGAGGACCAATGGTGGTCGGGTCCTGACGGTTGTCGCAGTGGACCGAGACCTGCGTACGGCAATCCTCAACGCTCAAACCGGCGCAGAGACCATCGAATTTGAAGGGAAGACGTATCGAACGGATATCGGCCTGCGCGCGATCAGGGGGTGGGTTGCTTTTTGAAAAAATAAAATAAAATAAGTAATCATCGTTTTTGACATCATTGTCTTACATTCATGAACAACTGTGAACAATGTAATTTTTGCTGCATATAATTTTCGCGGTTTCGCCTCTTAGAAATAAATATTTGCATTTTTGAGAACTGCCCATTATAAATAACTTCTACACCAATTTTTGCGGGTTTTTGTCTATTCGCGAAATTCGCAAAAATTACATGCACGCGAAAGGGTCATGTAACGAAATCAATTTCATGTTATTTCGCGTTCATGTTAAATGTTTAACTTTGTGTTAAGTAAAAGCCAGTTTTCCTTGCCGCCAGTTCCCTGCCGCATGCCACGTACCGCGCAGCAGGGGTCGACATCGTCTCCGGCGACTCCCTCGTCGACGCCATCAAGCCAGTTGCCGCAGCAACTGTCCGGCCTGGCTGCAAGCCGGATCTCGGCGGGTTTGGCGGCGTGTTTGACCTGAAGGCCGTCGGATACTCGGACCCCCTGCTCGTGTCTGGGACGGACGGAGTCGGGACCAAACTTAAGGTCGATCGCAGATTTTTGTCGAACTTTTAGATATAGCCTTTATTATAATTGAGACATTCGTGTCTTCAGTTTCATTCAGTTCCTAAATTCAGATGCATTTAAAATTATAATTTATGGATTCCCTCTTTAAAGTTTGAGTCAGTTCTTTCTTTTGCATAGGACACCAAAAGAAAGAACTGACTCAAATTAAGTTGTTTAAAAAGTTCTTTGGAAAGGGATGTGGAGGTTTATGTGCAGTTTCTCGTTGTCTCTTCAGAATATATCACTTATTATTGTGGTTCGCAACAAAAAAGGCATCCTGCCAATAAATCCAATGCCAAACTCCGAAGTTTTCTCTTTTTGCTTTTAGCAATCATAATGATAACTCTTTTGACATCCATCCTGATGCTAATCCAAATTTGCACCAGATTGGATGACGCAAGCAGTGATTCGTGTGTATATCGTCGCTGCTTGCAGGTCGCGCAGTCGTCCAACGTCCACAGCTCGGTCGGTGTAGACCTGGTCGCGATGTGCGTCAACGACGTTCTCTGTCACGGAGCAGAGCCGCTCTTCTTCCTCGACTATTTTGCCTGCGGCCGATTGGACGTGGGCGCGGCGCGTGACGTCATTGCGGGGGTCGCAGAGGGGTGTCGACAGGCTAACTGCGCGCTTGTCGGTGAGCGGGACGGGAATTGTAAATAGTGTTAATCTTTTTTTTTGCTTTTTGGAGTTCAAAAACCGTGATCAAACACTATGACACACCTCTGATATAGTCATGAATAGTTAATACGGACCGTGTGTGAAGCAAAACCGATTACACACCTTTATAAAGCCTTTATAAAGCTATAAATAGTCTAGGATCCTAAATAAATAATATAGGATCGTGTGTGTAATAACATAGATTACTACACACTTATAAAGCTATCAATGGTTTGGCGACCGTGTGTAGAAAGAAATTACATGGAGACCAGTACAGCCTAAGAACCGCTCCCCCTTCTTTAGTCACCTTTTATGACTCGCCAGGGGAGCTCTGGGCTGCAAGTCAATTCTAAAAATATTTTCACTGGAACCTTTGTTCAAACCGTTCATAAGTAGTTTATTTTTGCTTCGGCAGGGGGCGAGACTGCTGAGATGCCGGGCATGTATGGCCCGGGCGAGTACGATCTAGCCGGGTTCACCGTCGGTGCAGTGGAGCGTGACCGGTGCCTGCCGCGGTCCACCGATCATGTGAGACCGGGGGACTGCATCATTGCGCTGCCGTCCAGCGGTGTCCATAGCAACGGATTTAGTCTGGTGCGTCGCATTGTGGAGACGAGCGGACTGGAGTACGCGTCACCGTGTCCGTATGACAGCACACGTAGTCTGGGTGCGATCAAGTGATACGATATATTTAGTGGAATACACGATGGTCCGAAAGAAACATTTTCTTTCATATTTTTGCACAAATATATTACAACTTCTGTCATCATCGCCGTCATTTTTGTGCTATCTATCCGTTTTTAAAATTTATCTAATTTATACCTGTACCTAACCTCTATCGTACATTAATAATATCGGCAATAAAGCTATAATACCTTCAATTTGACCAAGTTCGTTAAATTTACATTTACAATCAAAGCCAACGAAACTGTCGTGATATGAACTAAGAAGTGTGCAATACAGAATGGCAAGGAATAACAAATCGTAAACATTGACAACATAAATAAACTAAACGATGGCGGCTTGTTTTGAAGAGTTCTATTTTCTCGTTTAAAATTAGTTCATTCTAATATTTTTCTCTTAGTAGGTCGTGATCGATATTTTCGCCTAATTTTTACTGGACTATTTTTATTTAAAAGTAGTCCAGTCAAAAATAGTCCCCGTACTTATTCGACGAGCATTGTTTGCAGGCGAGAGCCTGCTGACGCCCACTAAGATCTACGTGCGCGCGGTATTGCCCGCCTTGCGAGCCGGCCTGGTGCGCGCCGCGGCCCACATCACCGGGGGAGGTCTGCCGGGGAACATCGAGCGAGCGCTGCCACCTGGCTGCGCGGCGACCATAGACGCCAGCTGCTGGGACGTACCGGGGGTCTTCGGATGGCTGTCAGTGGCGGTATGTGTAATCATTATATATACTTGACGACTGCGCGGGTATTTATTATTATATACTTTTAGCAAACCACGCACAATCGCATAAATTTAATATTTATACCATGAAATTTAATGTGCTTTTAAGCAAAAAAGATTGTATTTTAATACTTTCTGTACCATACATTGTCATTTTTAATGTCACTATATACTAATGGCATCCGTGAATAGAAGATTGTCAAGCACTCATTGGATGATTTAGGTGCTACATATTTAGGGTGTCACTGTTTGTGGCCCATTTGGTTTCTATCACAGGTCTATCACTGATATGGGCCTGTTTATTCAGGGCTTGATAAATATTAAATAAAATGACAAACAAATCAAACACATAAAAGAAGGTGAAGAAGAAGATAAAAATTGTTATCTGGCAAAGAAAAAAAAAATATTATTTGATATCGAAAAACTTGTACTGCCCCTGCAGGCTAGGGAACAAAGAATTGGCTTGCAGCCCAGAGCTCCCCGGGCGAGTTCGTAAAGGCGACTAAAGAAGGGAGAGCGGTTCTGTGACGGCTGGGCTCCCTTGCATAGAACCGAAATATATATAGTCTCTGTGCTACACACGGTCTTTGATCTACAAAATACCAAATAGAACAGCTTATAGTTAATTTAAAAATCATCGAGCGATGCGGTGATTCTTAGGGCAATGTTGAGGCACTAGAGATGTCACGTACTTTCAACTGTGGGGTCGGCATGGTGCTGATCGTGAGCAAGGACAACGAAGCGGCCATCTTGGATCTACTGCACGCAGCCGGAGAAAACCCGCGAGTCATCGGGGCTGTGACCAATCACGCGCAAGGTGTGTCGCTCTGTTGGCTTTGTTTGTTTGCTATGTAACGGCAAAGCAGCTCAATGGGGCCACTTGTAGTTTTCAACTTCTGTCAAGGCTTGGTGCGACTTTGACAATGTAGGCATTTTTTATAGTGAGTTATAACTTTGACTTTGTCTGTTGTGGTCAAATGTAATTATTGTTATGAGGTCAAGATTACATTTTTAATCAATTGTTTTCTAGAAAACGGAGCCCATTGCCTCGATACATGTTGCTAATCTTTCCCAGACACAAGGCCTGGCACTCATTTACACCTGAATCGAGTGAGAGATTGTGGGTGAGACATAGTGGGTGAGACATTGAAGTGTGTCCACCAGCTGGGTTTGAATGATGATTGCTGCTTTTGACAGATGAATGCCCTAACTGACTGATCTAACGTAGTTGCGCACTACTATGAAAGCAACTGATTGGTTCAGGTGAGGTGAAAGTTCAGATCAAGGGATTGGCGATGGTCCTGGAGCGGTCGTATTCTGCGTGCAACGTTCAAGCTTCCCTACATTCAGTTGTCCACAAAACGGGTGTGAACGGCATCGACTATCGCAAGAAAGTCGCTGTACTCATATCTGGATCTGGTGAGGATTTCTTGTACGGGACATTTGTTTCTATGACGACGAATAATGTTTTTGCTGTAGTATACCTAATTCGTAATCTATTTTGACATTTTTTGTACGATTGTATGTTCTTAAAACTGTCAAACATGCAATCTTTTTGCCTCTTTGAAATTTTGCTCTGCATGCTTAAATTTGGTATCTTTTCACTACAATATAGTGTCTGCAGTGTTATTTTGGCACATTTAATTTTTGCAAGTTTACCTAAATTTGCCAAAATGACACGCACATGATTTTTTTTTTGCAGTAATTCTTGTTTTTATGCCATAAATTATTTGTATTCCTTCTAATTCGCTTCGGTTTTTCTTTGTGCCTAAAGAGTCTTTAGCTTTGACAGTGCCACTGTGGCTAATTTTGCAACTTGATTTTCTGAGAATTTTAAAATTCTATCTGCGGCTGCAAATTTTGCATCGTTATTTAAATATATTATTTGAATGTATTTGTTTGAATAATTTCTTGCTAGGAACCAACCTGCAGTCTCTGATAGACAACGTGAGAGATCTGGGAGATAAATCGTCGGCCAGAATCAGTCTCGTAATCTCAAATTGTGCTGGCGCTTACGGCTTGAAGAGAGCCGAGACTGCCGGCATACCGACCAAGGTAGGCTATCGAAGATTGGATCGTGTTTTCATAATCGCAGAAAAAGGTGTGCAAATTTACAAAAGTATTGAAGTTAGGATCTTGTTTAAATATCACAGAAAAAGGTGTGCAATATAGTGATGCAATAAAATAAAAGGCGTGCAATAAAATAGGTGTGCAATTTTGTATCGAAGACAGGATCTAAATATCGCAGAAAGATTTGTGCTATGGAATGTGGCAATAGTGCAATGAAATAAAAGGTGTGTAATAAAATTTAAAAAGGTGCGCAATTTTTCTATATAAGTGCCAGATTTATTAATTTTTACTTTTTACTGTAATCACTGATAATCTGAATTTCATAATATATGACTCTGTAGAAAATGTTGGAATTCTGAATACTTCTTTACTTATTGTGTGATTCGTTGAGCGTCTGGTTTAAATGTGCATTAAAAAAAATGTGTATATGCCAACGCAGTGTCAGTGTTTGCAACGAAAAATGTTTAAGCAAAAAAGTACAGAAAAAGAATGCGCAAATATTATTTAAAATTTGGCGCATGTGTAGGTCATAAAGCACAAGGACTACAAGAGCCGAGAGGAGTTTGATGCTGCGATGCACGAAGCTCTAACGGCCGCTGAGATCGACATTGTGTGTTTGGCCGGCTTCATGAGAATTCTTACAGGTAATCTAGTTAGTCTTAGTGTGTTAGTAGTCGCAACTCTCGCAAAAATAATAAACATCCAAAATGATATAAATTTATCTTTTTCTTAGTCATTGTGTGCTGTTAGTTTGATATGCCAACACAAGGTAAAATATGTTTCAGCATCATATTGAGTTTAATGTTTATTTATGCAGATTATTAAGCAGATTATTTAATCTGATTTATGAAAGCAAAAGTAGAGCTACTCAAATGTAATTTTTAAGATAATGTGATTGATACATTGATAATCTTTTGACGTATTTTGTGGCCCTGTTATAATTGGACTCCTAATGAATGTTTTTAATTTGTCGTGTATTTTTTTCATATTTTTTTAATCGTTTGAAAATTTTCAATGTCATTTAGACAAATACATCCGTCTAAATCAATGTTTTGATATCAAATACATTTTCGCGTGATTTTAACTAATTGATTCTATACGTTTTGTGATAATTTAAATATATGTTATTGTGTTGAATACATGCGACTGATGTGCGCGCAGGTGGGTTTGTGCGTCAGTGGCAGGGTCGCATGCTCAACATTCATCCCTCCCTCCTTCCATCCTTCAAGGGCGCGCATGCACACAGACTAGTCCTCCAGTCTGGTGTCCGCGTCACCGGATGCACCGTCCACTTTGTCGCGGTACGATTCACTGCCCGCTTATTAAATGTAGCTGCAGTACGCGTGTGTTTAATCTTTTTCTTTTTGAGAGAACTTCACGACTAAATTATAATAAGATGAACACTACTAGAACACCTTTAGAAGTATGGCTGGAATAGTTGAAAATTTGCTTGGGTGTTTTCTAAAGGTGTGTTTTTGTATTTTTTTTTATTTGCCTTAAAATTAAGCACTAAAAACGCTAAACTGAAATTACACACCCTTTTTACTTGCTGCGTACTGTTCAGCACAAAACTCTGTTTGCAATAAATTTTTTTTAACGCTAGTTGAACACTTTTCTAAAAAGGTGTTTTTGTATTTTTTTATATTAAAATGCCTTGAAATAAAACACCAAAATGCAATTACGCTCTTTTTACTTGACGCTTACTTTTTAGCGCAATACTCCGTTTGCAACTTTTTTTTTGTTGTTCAACAGGAGGAAGTTGACTCCGGTGCGATACTCGTTCAGGAAGTGGTTCCTGTGATTTACGGAGACACAGAAGATACGCTTGTGGAGAGAGTCAAGATAGCTGAACACAAGGCGTTTCCCTCCGCCCTGCAGCTGGTGGCTTCCGGAAAAGTGTCCTTGGGATCTGACGGAAAGATTGCTTGGAGTTAGGTCTGGACAGGATAGCAGAGACTTGGATGGATTGTGGGGAAAGTTCAGGGCAAGGAGTGGATTCGAAATAGGTAGTGACTCCATGAGCTGGTTTGAGTTTAGCAGGCGTAGTAAGCCAGAAATGATGGTGAGGTGCAAGTATACGCCAAATTTGAAACAGAGTCTTAGCATTAAGCATTGTTCTTTAAGACTCAGGAGTTGCACTACGACTGTTTTAAAAGGAGCAGGCGTGACGCTACACATATTTACAGGGTTAAATTTAACCCGGTTCATGAGTGACGGTCCAAGTACAATACTAAGCAAAAAACGACCAAAGTTGCACAAACAAAATGAACGAAGTCTTTTAGTAGAATATTGTGATGGGAAAATACCTGACAGTCTTCTGTAATCTGAATTTTTTCCCGATGTCAAATTTTTAAAAGGTTAAATTGAATGATGATTTTCAGATGAACGAAAACGTTTTGTAAGTGCGATAAATTGTAAATGGAAGTGCCAGTAAATTCTGGTCCAAATCCATCAAAACTTAAAAAAGGTGTGAACCGGAACTTTGAGATTCTGTGCCTTCTAATTAGTTATGGCTGTCTTTTGTGTCCGATTCTGATGCAACTTGAGTTCAGCTGATTTGTTAATTAATTTATAATTAATTTGTTGGACTAAATTAGATAAATAACTGAAGCTTCAATAGTCACCTTTTTGGAAGTCGACTAAGATTTCGGTAGCACCTAAAATTTAAACCGCATTCCTTTGAATAAATATGGATTAGATCAGATGACAGAACACTGTTGTTGAACTATATTTGTTGAACGCATCCAGTTTTCAAGATATTGGTAGCGTGTTTCTTTTTTTGTCTGAATTACAGAGAATATTTGTTTAAAATTATGTAGCATGATTATATTTAACACTTTAGATCGTCCCTTATTTGATCGAGATTATGCAGGAGAGCGAGCATAGTATGAGCATTCCAGGCTGTGTTATTTTATAACAAAAGTAATTTTGTAAGTCGTTTAGTTTGGCTCAAAGCATCGATATAGTTTTTGTTTCTTATTTTTGTACAAGTTTATTTACGGCTTAAACGTTGATTGGTTTGGTCAGTTTAGTTTCTACAGTGACAGCATGTCAATATAGCATATCACAGTATATCAGTATATTTTTTGAAAATTTCGCTTCAATGTGTCTGCGTTTACTAGAATACTTTGCCTTTAGAATGATTGACATATGTAAAAGAATCCCCATTTCGTATTCTGACCTTGCAAACACTGTAGCAGCTCATAGAATTTGGACTACTATCAATCTGGAAGGGCTACATCAATAATACAGCTGCTTGCACATACGGCATCAAAAAAGGATATCGTCATGAGGCAGCAAAATGGTGGCATAGACTTTTAGGCATGCTTCTATAATCAGGCTGATTCACGTCAGTTTTGTAGCCAATGGCACAAAAGGCAGCCAAAGCCAAAGACTTAGTGTTAATACAATTAAACAAAATGCATAATTTAAAAATGCTAAATGATGCTTAAAAGTACAGAGCTTAACGTTTCATGCATAAGCGGTGCAAAATAGAAAAAACAAAGATAAAATAGGCCTGTTGTTTTGGTGGCACGCTGTAAGCCTAAGGTCAAGGTTTGTTTATGTTATTAATAGTGTTTTAAAGAAAATTTTATTCGAAGAAAATGTAGTGGGACAGGAACAGTGGAACAAAGCCTAAAAAATAGCCTAAATATATATTTTAAATGATGGGATTCATATTTAAGTTGTTGCATTGAAAGTACTTATTCCAAATAACGATAGTTAGTTGGTACTACCGTGCTAATAGGGATCTCAAAAACATTAAATTCCTTGCGTCTGCATGTCGGGACGTCTGCAAGTCGGCGGCCACCCCCTCCTTGCCTAGGAATCATCGGTCTATGACGTCATGTTTTACTCACAGTGTTATCATTTAAAAAACAATTGTTACTTCTTTTTGGTGGAAGCGCTTAGCTGCTGCGACCTACATAGTTGGCTTAAGCAGCGTAGGGCTAGCGGCTGTAGGTGATTTCTGTTATGGGATTTGAATGTAAATTTAATTGGTTCAGGACTTAATTTAATCGGACCTAATTAAATTACGCTCAAAGGGCCTAATTTAATGGGGCTCAAAGGACAATTAGATAGTTAATTAGGCCCGAGGGGCCTAATTAGACCTGAATGGCTTTATTAGGCCCTATTCGTTAATTACGCCATATTAGTTAATTAGGCCCAAAGGGTCTAATTAACTTGGATTCGAAGGACCTCGGGATTTGACCTATTTAAATTGACTCGAAGGGCCTAATTAAATCTTACGTCCGAAGGACCTAATTTAAGTAAATTAACGGAATATTGTGAAATTCTAAGGTTGCATTCACAGAAACTAAATAGGGCTAGAAACTTAATGGGGACTAAAACTTATAGTTTTGGTCTAGTTCAACGTCTTTATCAATCGCGGGCCTTGCGGCTATCTAAATTTGGGAAGACCCTAAATTATTAAACTTATAGATAGATTAATTACTATGCTAAGCACTGAGTTCGATTTAGAAAATTGTACATAGACCTAGTCAAGCCCCATTTAAAGAATAATTTGGTCCAGTGCAGCGTTTTAATAGATACTCAAAGTTACGCAGCAGCGTAACATTGAAGCCCTGCTAGTATAGAATGCGCGATCTATTTGACTCCGTTGCGGAGGCGGAAGCTTTCACTTTTGCGGAGAATTTCACTTTCCCTCCCAATGTTACAGCGGAGCCGTTAGACAGGCAGCATGCGTGCCTGTCTCTGCTGTACCAAACCATCGGGTCGTCTCGGTAAGTGGACTGTCAAGTTGAGGTATTTTGTAATCGACTTCCTAAGTTAACATAGTGTTAACCTGAGATAGTTTGGGGTTGTTGTTGCGAAACCTTAGTCCTAATCCTAACGGGGCTCCAACCCTAACTATCAAAGCCTAATGGGGCCTAAGCCTAGTATGGCGAAGTTTAAAATGAAATTAGCTATGTGGTGATTTCGAAAAATTTGGGTATAGTTAAGAATAGCTTTGTATCGTATTTTATAAACAAAATAAAATTACGTGAAACATTGCGTTAATAACCGTGAGTCAAGTACTGCATTGGTTTTCACGTGAGAATTGAAACGCGATTAGAGCAATTTGCGAATTAATTCACAATTAATTAAATTAATTTGTGTTTCAATTTTGGTAAAATCACAACAGCTGGATTCTATTGTACATAGCGGCAATCAATATGCTTTTCTAAGCGCAGGCCGAAACCGCAAGATTCTTTCAATCGATGTTAGTTAAAAATTGCATCTTAAATATGCTAATCAAATATGCAGATATGTGTTTTGTGTAGGGTGCGAGTGTGGGATGTAATGCTGCTAGTGCCGAATGTCCTCTTCTTTGCCTTCCTCACGTACAAGTGCTTTGATGCGGTGACAAGACTCGGCCGCAGCAGCAGTCCCATCTTTGCTGTCATCTTCACTCTGGTTCGTTGATGAAACTTTCTTGTGTTCATTATTATTTTGTTTTCTTATGTTTGAAAAACTCTTTTCATGCCAATCGTTCCTCTAGTGTTGTGTTTCCTAAACGCATGTTGAAATAGAAATCAAGGAATAGATATCAAGGAATAGAAATGAATGTCAAGCATATGACCAATCACCCTTCATGAATTTGATTTGAGGTCTTGATTTGAGGTGAAGTTTTGATTTTGCGATGGTTTAGGCATGTTGATTGATCAACTTATAACTTGACTCGCTTCAGATCTTTAATTCTTGATAATTACACGTGCTGATACGACAGTTACACTTCATAATTCGTTTTAATGCTGGCGTTTTTTCTGAATGATTTCAAACAATGTATGGTTTGTACTTTACTATTAATTTTTTATTTTCTATTTGACATCTGGTTTAAAACCTGTTTATTTTGAACCATGATCATTTTGTCAGTTCAGTTTAGTTTAGTTCAATTAATTTTACTTTAAAAACTTGAATGCAAAGACTTTAAGTTTTAAATGTGTAGTTGATGATTTATAAAATAAATAAAAATAAAAGCGCTGTTAATTTGAGACGTGTGTTGTTGTGTCACTTGTGTCTAGGTTTTCGTTGCGGATGTCATCAGCATCATCCGATGCGTCGTTTCAATGGCACTCAACATGATCGCGACTGTTAACGTTACAGACAGGGTCGGTCGCTAGTGTGTCTTTTGTCGATCAGTCCCCGTCAAACTGCTTTGCGAAGTGATACTAATTGAAGGCAAATAGAATCACAAATTCAGATTAGAACTTTGTTTCATGACTTCTCTGAAACTTTCTTACTCGAGTTGTGATGCACTTGTAACAATTTATATTCGTCAGAATGAACTACTCTATAGGAATTGACATTTGAATAAAATTGATGTTAGCAGAAGTGTGGTTCGTTTACTGCCTGCATGTGTGCATGCTTATTTAAGCTTGTAATGGTTGTCTAGTTTGCGAATGTGTTGCCAGTGGTTCTGCGACACAATACATGAGTACAGGCATTAAATAAATCAGTTAATTACTGTCTAATTGCGCACTGTGGTATTGGGCACAACCTATAGTGGTATGAACACCACCAGTCATGACAATATTTTTTGAGATACTTTGATTGAATTTTAGGATGTAGGTGGTATTACTGATATGGATTTTAGTCTTTATTTGATTTTAGTGCATTCTGTTCTGAACTCCTATTTACACATTTTTCATATATCGTTTTTTGTATCCTTATTTTACGATGCAGTACCATATTTTATACGTTGAAAGGATTTTTGAATTTTAAGAATAATATTCATCTTAGTATATTGACTTTGGTATGTTGCAGATCATTTGGTTGGTGCTGAAATTCTTTCTTCTCGCCACAGAGCTGTCGGTTCTGGTTTTCTGCCTCTTGTTTGGCACGTATTGCTTTATCTTTGCTTCTTATTATTATTATTCACTGTCTTTTTAAGCTTTTTTTGGTTAGCAACGAGCGTGCAAGAATTAATATGAATTAATTTAAATGTTTGAACTTTTTATACAGTACCGTACCCTATTTTATATAGTTTGGTAATTGTTTGACTGTTATACACCGTGGTTCAATAAAAAGTAAGTCAGAATGTTTATTGAAATTTATTAAATTCTGAGGAAAAATAAACCGGAAGTTATTAACGCAAAAAAAATAGGTATGCTCATTTTTTGTATAAACAAAAATAATTGAATAAAAACAAAAAAAAAAATTAAAATTCGTTTATAAATAAAATTTAAATAGTTGAAGTTTGGCTTACTTTTTATTGAACCACGGTGTAGTTGTTTTTGTTGCCGTAACACTGTGTACGGCTTATAGCTGTTTATTGCTCATTCTAATAATTGCTCGTGCTTTTAACTATCGCGGAACTTCCAGTTTTCTGTGTGTAGGACACCTAGACAGAGCGAACAGTGTGCGATGGGTCGTCTTTGTGACCTTCACCGTCTCACTCCTCTACTCGGGCTGTCAGGTTAAATCTTTCTGTCCGAATAATTCTTTATTCGCAAATCTTTTGTAGCTATTGATGCTTGGGAAGCAGATTAATGCTTTATTCTTTAGCTGGAAACTTTTAAGGCTCAGAAACGTGATGAAATGCTTTTTGCGAAGTTCTATTCTTTTCAGACGTGTCTTAATATTAATTTGGGTATCTCTGTTTGAAATATTTTTTTCTGTCTGATGTTTTCGTAATACCGGTATGTCTACACATTTATTTATTATATACAGAAGTAACAAAGTGTGCTTTTTCGACTAAGTTTTATAATTTTCTTGTGTGATCTTTGTACAGGGTATACTCGAATTTCGAGACACAAATTCCACCTTTCATGGCAATACATTTACGCTGTTTGGCCATGGAGGCATGGTCTTTTGGTTTGTCAGTTCCACGGTGCTTTTTCTGGTAAGTCATCTACATTCTACATGTATATTCTTTTATGTTTTGCATCTACATATTGGTGTAAATTATTTTAACGCAGTAGTTCTTTTAGCTTGTGGATTAAATCTTTAATTTTTAAGAACAATATTTATTTTAGAGATTAAAATTTGTTTTTTGCTTTGTTGAAGTCTTAAAACATGGTCCTTTCTTAAGACACTTCTGATTGAAGTCTTTATTCGGTAATTTGAATTATTGCATTTGAAAAAGAAAATTCTTTAATTTCTTGCTACCGGTATTCAGTTTTGCACATTATTTGTTGCAGATTTATGGTGTTCTTTGTATACTTCCTCTCACCAGTTTGAGACGACAGCTGCCCTTGCCAGGTATTTTACTAGCAACTTTATTTGACTTACCAAAACTAATTTTGTGCTGAGTGGACTAGTGCAAATAGTTCGGTGTGTCAAGTTTATTTATAGGTTGACGAGGTAATTTTGATATTCTCTCTTTTCAGTACCCTGCGAAATGCAACTCTTTGGTGTCCAGACCTTCCACCTTGTCCGAAGATCGGACAAGGTGTCCGATCTTCGGCCCTTCTCTTCATATCCGCATACGATTCCTTCTCAAGCAGTCGTCTATCATTCCGATTCTTTTCCTTCCTGGTCTTTTTTTGCCCTCCATTCTTCCCTCCATCACCTCTCTCAACAAAAGGCGTATAACTTTGATATTAGATAAGTATAAAGTTCTAAATTTTTCTATGCATTTTTTCAATGCATTTTTCCTCCGTATGCATTTCTAGACGACTATTCTCTCTCTGTTGTCAATCAAATTTGTTTGTACAAGTGACATCTTCATTTTTGTACTGTGCTTTGATAGCCTGGGGCCTCATTTAAGTACATTTCTTAAGATTTTCTGAAATCTTATCCTAACTGAAATTTAAAACAAATAAAATCCAATC
>JAQIWG010001191.1:0-25927 GCA_034695025.1 Chamaedrilus cognettii
CCTCCAATTGTCAAATTCTTTTGTATTCCTAATTTCTACTATCAAGAGGCTAGAAGCCTTTTGAAAAAAGTAACATGTGTATAAAGTATGACTTCATTGTTTGTTGAAAGTTTTGTAAAAAACAAAAAAATATTAAATCGTATTAATAAAATTTATTAAAGAGGAATGCTTTTTAAAAATTCATTTTTAATATGAATGCTCAGGAAGCGCATGTTGTTTAGAGGTGTAGTTAGATACTTTTGCGCACATTAGTTGTGCAGAGCGCAGGCTTGTTTCTGCACTGCGCAGTTTTGTGCAGAGTGCAGGCTTGTTTGTGCACTGCGCAGTTTGTGCAAGGGTCAGACGCTCTACACACAGCTGCACATACGCAAGGACAGGTTTCCCATGAATCGCACCGTCCTAATCGCAACGCAGATTGCACAGGTGGGGGAGTCGCTAACGTTGTGGGTTTGTAGATGTGATGATAATGAATAGTTGAGGGTTATGAAAACAACGATAATGTTCATACTGTGAAACAGTGAGTAACTGAGATGTCGAAGTATAATGGAAAAGAGTTTCTAAACATATCACTTTTTTAATGTTTAGTTTAGCCTATTGTCAATCAATATCTCTTCTTTAAGTTTGTGAATGACAAGTTATGAATTAGTTGGTTTATCTATCTGTTGGCATCCATGAAGTAATTGTATGCGGTATTTGTATCTTTAATGGGCAGTAGCTTGTTGATATCTTTAATTTATAATAGCTGAATAGAGCCACTTGGTAGTGTCGAGTATTGAGTCTTGCGTGATTCAAATTTATTTTTGAAATTCCTGCTGACCTTATGGTTGTTTGTACATATGTTTGGTTGAGAATAAAACACGCTTCCATTATTAATGACGATTAAGTATTATTTAGTCGTCATCTGGGGTGGGCAGGGCATGGGGTACCTGCACGCGAAGGGCATCATCCACAAGGACCTCAAGACGAAGAACGTCTTCCTTGAGAACGGCAAGGTTGTCATCACCGACTTTGGACTGCTCAGCGTCACAAAGCTCTGTCACGGCAGCAGGTCTGTGTTCCCCCAGTGGCGTGTTTGTATGACAGCAGCGTATGTGTTTTATTTGGCGTATCGCCAGTATGGCGGCCTCTAGCAACGTGTTTGTGTGACACCAGGATGCGTGATCTACTCAGCGTGTTACCAGTGTGGCGTGTTTGAGATTGAAAAGATGGTTAGCTGAAGAAAATTGGTGTAAGGTACGTAATGATTATTGATGAATTTCACTGGCGAAATCATCAGTAACATGTGGTTATTCAAACATGGCATTTACGGTGTTTGGATTCAAATGTGTCTGAAACTACTTTCTCAGCACTATTTGTATATTGATTGTTGAGCTTTATTTTTCTTATTATTTTTTATCGTATTTCTGTCAAGGATAGAATGTGCTGTGATTGGGTGTTTACAGTGACAGCGTTACTTTAACAAAGTATATCCTAGTAGCAAAAAATTAGGCTCAGTCTGTTGCATATACAATGTCATGTATGTGGATTATTTTGCGGACAGGAAGGGACGGTGGCTGACGATCCCCCCCGGCTGGCTCTGCTACCTTGCCCCTGAGATCATGCGCTCCCTGAGGGCAGGGAACCAGGTCGAGGTTGACTTCCCCTTCTCTGAGGCGTCCGACGTCTATGCATTCGGGTCCGTCGTGTTCGTCTTCTTACTCTTTTTCTTCTTGTCTTGTAGAAATGTTGGCTGCAGTGACTACGCAATGTAATTATTTTTGTTAGTGCTTTACGGCGATCATTGATGTATGGCAGCTGGTCTTATAATTTCTGCTTCTTTCTTAATTAACAGATGACTGTATGCACCGCTTCTAGTCATTGGTTTTTTTATTGAGCTGCTGCTCTCTGATTGGTTTACTTATTGCGTTGCTGCTCGTTGATTGGCTATAGGACGGTCTGGTATGAGCTGCTGTGCGGTGAGTGGCCGTTCAAGCGGGAGCCCCCAGAGGCCATTATCTGGCAAGTGGGTAAGGGCATGAAGCAGTCTCTCAGCACCCTGCAGGCCTCGAGGGATGTCAAGGTGAGCTTCGTTTGAACAATTGCACATTTGCATTGTTAAATTGATTGGAAATGAAAATATAATAACTGGTCAATAGTGATTATGATATTGGGTTAGTTCCCTGGACATCGAAACGAACTATAAGTTTGTTTCAGCGTCCAGGGACTGACATGCCTATGTCAGTTCTTAACCCCTAGTCGGATATTTTAGTTATCATGCGACTTTGCGGCTTTGAGACTTTGCGTCCCTAAAAGGTGTTTGAAGTGTACAAGATTTAACCCTTAGTCGGATATTTGAGTTAGAATGCATTTGCAAGATAGCGCTATTTTTAAGCCTTTTTCGTCCTTTTTTTTAAACTATGATGCAGCAAAACCAATGAGGTATTAGCTCTTGTTTGCTGCTGGTGTGCTGAATACGAAGCAATAAAGTTGATGAAAAAAAGGAAGAAAGCTGCATGTGTGCGGGTGTGTTTATGTGGATGTGCATGTGTGTGTGTAGGACGTGCTGATGCACTGCTGGGCATACAAGCCCAAGGACAGACTCGACTTCAGGGAGCTGCTCAAGACCCTTGACCGTCTGCCCAAGAAGCGCCTTGCTCGCTCCCCCTCACACCCCATCCAGCTGTCACGCAGCGCTGAGTCCGTCTTCTAGGCACTCCCTTCTCGGCCAGACCCCTGTCTTCTCTGCCAGATCACGCCCCTGTGCCAGACCACGCCCCTCTCTGCTAGGCCTCACACTTCTCTCGCGTGCTCCCCGTCACACCCCATACAGTTGTCTTGCAGCGCTGAGTTTATTTTGTAAGCCTCAACTTGCTCTGTGAGACATTTTGATGCTCTGAGTGGAAGCCCTGGGCTGGAGACTTGGATGCCGAACCGATTGGTGGGGCTGAGGATGCTGCTGGCTGTGTGACGCTGATGGCTCCTCGGCGCTCCTCTCAATTTGTGTTGTGCACGGTCTTTATGCACAGTCTTTGTGCGCGATTGTTATGCACAATCGTTGTGGGCGGTCATTATGCATGGTAGTCGTGCACGATTGTTGTGCGCGGTGTGTCTGTTGGCTTGCACCTCTGGCTTTATTCCCCTGCCGCACGCTTTAGCCGCCCTCTAACGTGAGCATTAGCCTCTCTCCCCCCCCCACCGCTTTTGTTGTCTTGTTAGCCACTCCCCTCTCAGCGACTGCACGACGTAAAATAGATGCTTTGGCCTCGCCCTGAGAAAGAACTCTGTCATATTTGTAGTCGGCGGATCAATTTATTTTGTTCACACGAGCAGTGCGTTAGGTAACGAGTTAATGGATGGCATGTGTGGAGTGGTACAACTCCATTGTATGTGCTGCGTAAAGGGCGACTGCACGATTGGAGAATATTCCGGACTTTAGCTTCATTTTATTTGAGCGTCGCTCGCCTGCTGATATTCATACCAATGGAGTGAGCGATACGTTGATGTGCAATTGAACCCTGCAGTTGTTGCTACGGGCTGTCGATGGATGAGAGACTATGGAGAGAGTGGTTGTTTGACACGATGTCCAATATTCATTTGGATCTATAATATCGTACATTCAGTGTATTTGTGCATTCAAAATATTACATGGAGAATTGTTGAATTAAGTTAGATATTAAAATTGTCTGGGTGCCAACTTGGAGACGGCCAATGGGCAGTTCTATAAAATATTAAACTAATCGAGTTAATTTTTATTGAAGATTGAGCTAATGAGATCAGTTGATGTTAAATGTTGTGTGGGAGCAGTGGTAAAATGTATGGATAATCTGCAAGCCCTTCTGCAGACCGGGGAAAAAAGATTTGGTATGAAGCCTTGAGCTCCCTGAACGTGTCGCACGCAAGTGACTCTAAACTAGCACTACAAGTTGCTCTTTGTTGCAATTGTATGGTTAACTAGTTTTAAAGTCTGGAGCTAGCTATTATAAGGCTGACATTATTGTTTCACATTAGCTAAACCAGGGCCTGATCTGGGTCTTGAAAAAAAATTGCCAAAAATTTGCCAAAAGACTTTCATCAGGTAGTGCTTTGTTTTCATCTAATTTGTTAGACATTTTATGTTAGACATAGCTCCTTTCGGGTGAACTGGAATATATCAAATATACTGCTCTATTCATCACCACAGAGACAGTAATTGAGCTTCTATGAATGAACGATGAATAAAAATTTGCCAAGGGCTTTCACCAATTGAGAATTTTTTTTGCCAACTCCTAAAAAAATTATTTTTTGACATTTTGGCGACTGGCAGATCAAGTCCTAGCTAAACATTACATGCTATGTATAACTGATAAGGCTACTATCTAGTAGCTATAAGAAGATAGTAATATTATATTATAAATTAAAATAAACTTTTATACGTTAATATCTTATAAAATATGGAAATCTAATAGTATGCGGTTTTTTATGAATAAGTTTTTAGGTTTAAGCTTTTAGATGGCTGTATTTATCGTGTTTTTTGGGAAAAACTAATTTGAAGCTTTTTACTTTAATATTCTTTGTGTTGCCTAACTACTATCTGAGCATGAGCGTTGAATGTAGCCTGACAGTGAGGCTCTCTGTTTAGGTTATGAAAGGTCGCTGAGAATTAGTTTTACTATCGTCATCCCACCGCGAATGTAAATATGTACATTGAATATTTTCTCTGCTAGTATTTAAATGTAGGGGTTATTAATGGACAAGAACCGACAGGCGCTGCGCTTTTATCGTTCGAATCACTGGCCCTACTTCCATCCACTTTCTGCTTTTCCTTTTCTTCTTCTCTCGTCTGGGTTACAAAATTACGAGTACATGGTTTCCTATGATGGGTAGAGGGGGGGGGGGGGGAGTCCCTGATGATTTCTGTGGAGAAACGGACTGTAAGCCTATTTTTATTTATCCGCGCGTGGTTAGCTCGCTTAATTTACAATTTGCGATGTAGAGCAGCGTATCGCTGTGTTGTGTCGCTGGTTTACGATAACCTATCAGGCTTAGCAAGCTCTAACTTGTGTTTTATTGGAAGCTTGATCTGTCGTGGTTTGATGAGCTACTTACGCGGATGGGCAGATTCGTTAATATTTTCTGCTGGAATAAAACATACTCGGAGACCGGCGTTAAAATCTTCAGTTTTAACGTTTATGGTTTGATACTTTTTATAGCCACACTTCTTTTGATGCATATTTTAAATCGGAGTTGGAACATAATGGGAGTACTTACACTCTTATATTAACTACGATATAAGTCTCAAATCGCTTTTTCACCAATAAAATTCTAAAGCTTTGATATTATTTGTGTTGCCGAGATGCTATGCAACTTTTGTCATATCAATCTAAACAGACGTTTCATTAGATCCTACCTGATATGTCCTTTAAGCATTAGTTTCCTTCTCTAAATCAGTTTTGTAACTGTAATATTACTATTCTAACAAATTTATTGCATTGTAGAATTTTTTTGCAGATTCTTTGTAGGATACTACTCTTAAACCCTTTAAAGCTTTAATTCCAAATAATGAAATTTGACCGATGAATTGATTTAGTTATTTGAATCATTTGTGCGATGTGGAGTTGTGGACGGTGTACTAATTGATGGTTTGATATTGATCAACTGATATTGCCTGATTTCTCCAATCTGTGTTGGATTTGCATGAGCATATACTGAGTTCAATATGTAAAAATCTTAATTCTAAGCATCTAAATTCAAGTAGTTGGGTCAAGATGGAGATCTAGTCATAATGCTGAACAATCAAAACCACAGTTAAATCTTGATTTCAGAATGATTCAAGCGTGTCCATGTATAACACAACTCAATGTGCATCTCAACATGTGTTCATGTAATCCAATATGAGTTCCTTACTCGTCTGGGCGTATTTTGAGGAAAGTTTAGAGCTGTATCTTTTTTATGTACTTGTAACGCCCCAAAAATATGTCATGCAAACGGAGATCGAAAAAACATTTGCTTGAATTGTAGGTGCGGGAGAAGTGCATGGCTCGCTGCATGCATGTCGAGGCTGGAGTGCATGCAACTTAATGAATAGTAATAAATAGTAATGAATAGTAATGAATAGTCAATCATGCCAGGCAGGCAGACTCGCTGCATGTCGAGGAGATTGGAGTGAATGCTTTTGCTAAGCTTTTACCGTCCCTTTCAATTAATTTTCAGTCGATAGGAGGCGCTAGATTTAATTCATTTTTGAAGGGTTTGGCAATGTTAATTTTCTATTAATCGACTACAAATTGGAATTGAAAGTCGGAAAGTCTAGATTCACACTTTTAGAGAAGCCGTGAAACTTGCCAAATTTTATATTAAAAATGTTCCTGTTCAATATATAAAAATCTTAATTCTAAACATCTAAATTCAAGTATTTGGGTCTAAATCAGCAACTCCTTTGCTGATTGAGGGGACTGCACTGCACGAAGAGACCTAATAAGCAGCGCTTCCACTTGACTCTCATCGATTAACCTGGAAACCGTTTCAAAATTACCTGGCATTACCTACATTTTCTATTATCCTACATTTCATGCATCACACATCCTACATTTTCCATTTTCACTCTGTGGTGCAGAACTCACGGGTGTACTTCGATGAGTGACTTTCTGACTTTCAATTTCAATTTATAGTCGATTAATTTTAAATGAACGTTGCCAAAACCCTTCAAAATGAATTGAATCGGACGCGACCGACGGAAAAATTGAAAGTCGCCAAAGCCATTTCAAAATTAATTTACGGATCCAGCTGCCAAGTGGAAGCACTGCTATTAAGTATAAAAATAGCGCCATCTTGCAAATGCTCGTCAAATAAAAAAACCTATCAACTCGTTAATAACGACGAATTATAGAACAGGAAACAATGCAGCGAACATTTCTCTTAGCCAGAAAATCGAGTACTAATTTAATAAACTGTGGACCGTACAACAAGCAGAACGCCCTGTCATGACTGGCATCATTAAACAATTCTAATGTAGTCATAGCACGCACACCAAGCCAAACAGTGTATGTATGGATCGTTATACATATTAATGTTATAAGTTGATACTTTATGTGAAATAAATACAATTTACGTTGCAAAATAAAATAATTTCAAAAGTAGGTTGATCAATGTGTTTTCAACCCAAAATGTCAATTGTAATGTATGCCATTAAAGGCAAGAAACAAAACAATGAAGTTTACATTACTTCTCGAGAGAGAAAGCTCAGTCTAAACAAATTCATTACAGCACTATTTTGTCGAAGCTTATAAGTTTAACTGGTAAAAAATAAGTTAGCGCGTGACAAGCTGTGTCGACCATCAGAGGCTAGATGTTGTTCTGCCCGCATTACCAAGATGTTCTACAGTGAGAGATTGATCTAAAATGAAAACATACAAACTAGAAAGGAATACAATGAGAAACAAAAAACAAACAACTCCATTTTTGTCTAAACTCAATCAAATCTTCCAGTCAGTGATAACAAATATATTTTGCAGCGACTACGCTACAGTAACATTTGAAAATGTTGCAATGAGAAACAAAATGCGCAGTTCTTTCATGGGCATACGGCATAAGCGACATAGAATTTGAATAAAAACTAGTTTTTGATGCAATAAGTTTTACATTCAAGTCACAGTGAGTGGGAGCATTAACCAATACTCAGTGTTACTACAGCATCTTCATATACTTCATCTATTCAAATAAGATGTAAAAAAATTGTATCATCACATTTTTGGGATCGTCGTTTCGAAGAAAATAAATTATAGTTACAGACATTAAAGCAAGCTAATAATCCTGGAAACAAATACACAGAAGACGCTTGTCAAACACAGCAGCTGCTCATAAATAAGACGACCCATAAGAGTTCACCTCAAACACCGGATAAATGATAGCGCATTCCGAAACTAAGTCTAATGCGAGGCAATTCTATGACAATTGGATAGTTCCAGCGAACAAAAACGACTTGAATATATTTCAGACCGGGAAGCGAACAATTCAGCAAAAAAACAAAAACTAGATTAACCGCAAACTGACAAACAGCAAGCTAACAACTGCAACAATCAAACGGGCAAAACTACGAACCAGTATGCAATGAAACGCAAAAACAGAAAGCTCATCACGTATGTACATTACATAACCATCATTGAGATAAGGAGTCACCTGAGCTTTCATGTGACAAAGTCGGCTAGAAGTAAGTTTCTTCTCAACGACGCTGCCTTATTTAATGCTTTTTGTTCCAGCAAAGCATCTTGCTGCTTCATAAAATGCTGCAAGTGCAGAACCTAGCTTCCCTGAATCCAGCAGCACAGCTGCTGTAATTCACAACCATTGGTGCTGTGCAACGTATCCAGTAAACAATATAATTCTGTATTTCATTGGCTACAATACTAAATTTAATTAGCTAAGCCCGGCGGCAGTGTAGGCAAAGATACAGCGTGTAATATAGCTCGGAATAATATTTTGCCTTCAGTAGCTAACAGAATATACTATCAGAATAATAATCGCTAATGTGCAGCACAAGCCGACTGACTAATTAACGAGGCTCTGAGCAAAGAGCTTGCCGCAGTCACACATACAGACAGACATACAGACAAGCAGACAAAAAGTCCACAACTGTATTGGTTAGGCGTATTGCATTCTGCAAACGGCCACAGAAACTAAATAATGACAAATCCAACAACCTATAAATCAATATAACAAATCTATCGGTTAAGCAATTGACTTCAGCTATATTAACAAATATCAAAGGTTACTAGGGCAAGAAAAAAAAAACTTCTGCTAAAGAAAACCCTCAGCATCTGATGGCAATAACTAGCTGATGGCAGAGCTGGGCTAAGGATGCGGCGCTCAGAAGGCAGAAAAGCATTTAAATGAGAAGCATAAGTCACAGCGAGCGGGCTGGCACACACACTATCAAATAGACACGCACAGAGCCATAAATAGATAAGCTGAGACAGGCAGGCAAGCACACTGACACGCAATGAGCGAGCGGCTCTGAGATCATCGGCTCACCCAAACATACAACAACTGTCACGTTGAGCTTTTCTCCCACACATGACCAAGTATCTGAAGCAAGAACTATTATTATAAGAGTATCCTTCAAAGCTGAGCCGACAACTCAAATGTGAACAACAAAATCGTACACGCGTCATTAGCCCCAGAAACCGATTCACCGGCAGCCAATTGTAATAAATAAAGCTCCATCTACATACTAGGGTTGCAACTAACGCAGTTTCATCTCCAGCTAGCTTATGAGTCAGGTTTTCTGGCAAAAATATGGACGTCGTCAAACGTTTGTTCCCTTTATGATGTCACACTTCTTAGCGGAAAAACAGGGTCTTGAAAAACTAAAGGTTTAGCAGCAAAGCGAATAGCAGGGTTAGTGTATACATTTGTCCAAAACTCATCAGGGTATCAAAAGAAAAATAGTATCAAAGTGCGCGGAGTGCATGCATATCTAGAGATCATGTAATTAAATAGCTATCAATTATTCACTAACAAGCAACTCATCAGAATAATCACTAGCAGTACAAGTAAACAAACTATTGCCGCGTAGACTACGGCCAATTGCACAAATCGCAAAAAACTCGCAAGACAATGGAACGAACTCGTGACAACAGGACACAGCTGTACAACGCGTGACATTCAACGACACTGTGACACTTACAAAACACGTGACACACGTGACACACACCATCTATGTACTATCACAGAAGTACTGTACAGACTAAGTAGCAAGTATCTACCACGCTCCTACAACTCAGGCAGCAATTGTTTTCCTAGCAATGGTCTTTCATCATCCTTCTATACACAAAGAACTGATACAGCAATAGCGCAATCAGCCTGCATGCAGGTCACTGAGTTTTCATCAGTAGTGAACATCAGTAGAGCAGTCTGTCGGCGAGAAACTGTCCTGAAGCACAACATTCGTCAAGAATATTCGTTAACATAGTTTGGCAGCTCACAGGAAGTCCTCTGCAAACCATGCGTTCATACACAAAGAGAAAACCGTGGCAGTACAATACACACGCACGGCGGCAACGAGTGACAGCAGCAATTACTAACTACCAACACGGCTAGAGTCAATGGTTTTGAGACCAGAGGGCGCTGAGAAACATACGCCACCTTGTTCTTAGCTCACTAACACTATCGCAGCGCATTCAAACGCACAGCCAAACAGACCTTGCTGAACTTCTGCAACGACGAACAAACTGCGGTAAAACAGTCCCCGGTCCACTTCAACCTTAGATCATGCTGGCAGTTTGCGATGACCTACGGCGCCCCAGCTGTCAGAAAGTCCGCGGTGATCCAATGTAGATCACCCTACGTTATCACCGACTCAGAGGTCAAGCCCTCTGACTCGGCGCTGCAGGTCATATCCTCCGTAGTCGACTCGATGGAACCAGACTCGGCCGACTGCGCCAGAGTCGTCATTGTCGCTGAGGAGTTGGTTGTGGCTGTGTTGTGCCCGGGGAGGGTCTTGCCCCCGTGTTTGGTCACCCCCTGGACGGCCCCCCGCTCCCCGACAACCTCGTCGCTGGTGAGGGAGGAGGATTCGGCGGATCCTGCGCCGTCGTCGTTGATGGTGAGAGCGTTGAGGGCCTGGATGCCGGCCGCTAAAGCAGAAACAACCGGTGGCTTAGCACTCAGAGTTTTTTACATTAAAAGTTTGTAGTTCTACTATGTTACATCAAATATTATTCGTAATAGAAAATATTTTGATAAATGGTAAACCAAAAATTTCAATAAATTCTTAAGTTGTCAAACTTAGTGTGACTAAGAGTTACATATCAGTTAAACATATTCACAAACATCAATACAAAATAACATAACGTAGAACAATACATTGATGTGGAGTTAAATGTCATGCCCAAAAATCAAGAACTAAAATCAAGAAACCTACAGTTTGATTGTTGGATGAAGAGTGGAATAGATTTCAACCTTTAATGCGGTGTAGTTCTAACCAAATGTCATCCAGCCCTTGACTTACACTAGAATCAAGTGGGATCTAACGTTTGATGCAACAAGAACCAAGTGGAATTCATCCTTTGGCAGATAAAAGAAAGGAGCGTGACCCAACCTTTGATGCAGAGATCTGCCTTGTCGCGGTCGCGCTGGACGTAGAGCGCTGTGGCGAGGAAGAAGCCCCCGCCCAGCACACAGACGAAGCACGCGAGATAGAGGGCGTACTGCAGACTGATGAACTCGACGACGATATCTGAGCGCGGCAAGTAGGACGCCTCTATCGCGTCTGACACCTGTCAATCAATAAATCAATAGAGCGCTGACGGGTGGACAGGCTTTAGACTGCACCATAAGGGCGCATTCACAACTGACAACAGTTGTAAACCAACCAATCAGTAACAATAAGGCCCAACCAAAAAATTGAAACACAGTACTGCATTAGCATGCTTAATCTAACAGTAGAAGATCTAAAGCATTGAGTTAATACCGTGCAGATTAAAGAATTTCTTATTATATCAAAAGTCATTAATTTGAAAAAACAGACCATAGTTAGCTAATAATTTTCATATAATTGTTCTGGTTGGCGACAGCAAGAGCATCCGAGCATAAACACCCAGCTCCAAAAAAAGCGTGCATAAAACACGCTATCAGGTATAAGCGCCAGAACAAAGCTGACTGAATTATTCATTATAGCAAATGAAAGGGAAAGTGCGTACCAGGCCGACGACATAAGGACTGCCGGCGTCACCGAAGGCGTGAGAGAGCAATATCTGTACGGCCTCGGCCATCGACCGGCGCGTTGGGATCACTATGTACTGCACACACCAACCAACACACAAATACACAGCACAGTAAGCATACTTGTACCAACCAGCACACGCATACACAGCACAGTACGCATACACTGCAGAGTATGCATACAGTCTACCAACCAGCACACGCATACAGAGCACAGTACGCATACAGTCTGATCGTGTGATCTTTGATACGCACCATTTAACATTTTGTGTTCCCGCCTAAGTGACGAATAAAGAAATGAAAATAATGACGTACAGCAATTCAATAAAAACTTATACAACATTGCGTTTTTATGCAAAAAATTTGAAACAGAAAAAACTGTATCAAAAACAACATAACATTGAAACGACAAATTTATTTCAAAGTTCCCACTGGGGGGTACAGTCTGAACAACCGTAAGCTGCTGTGTGCATCACCTGCACATCTGATTATATATCTCGGAATATACATCCTGCTCATCTCTGATTTCACTAAGTAACCAAGAGGATATCGCTGCAGCTGATTGGCTCACTGACCAGCAGGATGTCGGTCACTAGCGCCCAGTTGAGCGACAGGAACATCTCCCCAAAGAATATCATCACCTGCGTGCATAAATTAGCATATATAGCTGCATATTAATTATCCAAAACCAAGATACAGAATCTTAGTGCCCTGGTTTCATCCAACAAAATCGTCAAGCCTGCTGCAGCGCTTAGTTTAGTGTCGTCACTTCAACAAAATCACGATGACAGATCTTATTATATCGAGATTGCATCAAGAATTGCAAGCAAAACTGCGTCGCTCATCCCGGACTCCCAATTTTTTACTGTGAGTATAAATTGCGGAGGTACTAACAAAGAGTATTTTTTACGACTCGCCCTGGGCGCTGTGGGCTACAAGCCAATCTTTGTTCCCCGACCTGCAGGGGTCCTCACCCAGGTGGCGATGATGCTGTGCTGGGACAGACAGATGGCGAGGAAGAGGAAGGGAGCGCTCGCGATGAGGCCAAACGCGCAGACGAGCGGATCGGCGCGCTTCGTGTATGGCCTCAGGAGGGAAGCGGCGTACGAACCAATGGCCACGCCGGAGAAACCAGCAACGCACGTGATCACACCAAATATCTGACTGACCCTGTGTCACGCAAGACGTGGTTGAGTAAATATCAGGAATAACAGAGAGTTTTGCATCAGCACAATGTCCTGTCATATACATTAAAAGAGGAACAAATGAACAGATATATATCCTGTTTAACATTGTGCAAGTTTAGCACATAATCTATCAAAGAACTAGTTACCATTCAATATAAGGCAGAAATAAAATCGCTGAGATCAGAGAGGATAGTGCAATTTCTTGTGAAAGACTATAGATCTAAAACAGAAGAAAATATTATAAAAACATCGAAGCTGTTAAAATTGTTATCCACATAAGATACAGAGCAGTTAGATGATGCAGACCATACATATGAATCTGATGTAGCTAGCATATATCGACCATAGACACGATAAACAGATAGTTGATCATAGAGACATGAGATGGAGGTAGAGCGTGCGTACGT
This sequence comes from Chamaedrilus cognettii, assembly GCA_034695025.1. NCBI lineage: Eukaryota > Metazoa > Annelida > Clitellata > Enchytraeida > Enchytraeidae > Chamaedrilus > Chamaedrilus cognettii. The sequence continues at coordinate 13,271 of JAQIWG010001191.1, forward strand.
GGCCATGCTCATGTCGGACTGCTGCATACGCATGGAGCGGTGCATGTAGAGCGGCGCCCACAGCGCAAGCGCGCCGGCCACAAATGCGACGCATGTGAACCCCAGAGAGGACAGCATGAAGCTCTTGCTGCACACAGCAGCAGCACGACAGAATAGAGCAACTACACGCAGCAAGGCGCAGTAAAACGTTGCTTGAAAACACACAGAAAAAATGCATATAAACGTGTAAAATACATATAATGTATTGCGAGTTGAAAAAAAGTAAAGCATAAGTGTGTCAGTGCAAAGCAGTAAGTAGCACCGAAGAGGCGCGTGGCATCAAAATAAGGAAGCCAAGAGAGGCGTACGCACTGCTTGAAGAGGTAGGCTATGTCGGACATCCAGCTGGAGTCTGTGTGGTGTGAGATCCCCTCGGAGGCACCGCGTGGTGGGTCCACTACCACCAGCAGCACCAACACCGTGCACACCACACCGAGTGCCGGCGTCACCTGACAACACGTAGTGCAAAATCATGACCTCTACTTCTTTCGTTCTTCAGAGTGGCACATATATGAAAATTGACATGACAAAAAAACAAATAACTACTATAATAATACTCGCTAAAATTCAAGATCTTCGCTCGCGGACTGTGCACTGAAAAACAACAAAAAAAATTACAGAAGAACTGACTAATCAAACTAGAGATCTACTCACCCTCAGCGCCCACTGCCACTCCCCCATGAGGACGGCGACCTTTGACCCGACGATGTAACCCAGTCCACTGCACAACAGCAACGCATAGTTTCTAACTTCAGTAAAAAATATGTATCTTCTGCTTTGTGATCTTCCTCAATGATGCAGTAATAATAATAACAGCTTTACACTTCAGACAGAAGTGATCACAATATCTCAATCCTTTATTCGGAGCACTCCCCCGTTCGTCCTCTATTTAATACAATATAATATACTAGGCGATCCTTTCGATCACGCAGTGACAGGGACAAATATGACTTCGTGTGCTATTGCTAGCATCGAGGAGTACAACCCAACCCATTCCACACCCCAATTAAATCCTAATTGGCCCCTCTCTGCTTGGCCGACCTGCCGACGGGGATGGCGAAGTAGAAGATGGAGAGTGCCTTGGTGCGCATCGTCTTGACGAACATGTCAGCAATGATGGTCGGCGCGATGGTCGAATAGCTCGCCTCCCCCACCCCCACCAGCGCGCGCAGCAGCATGAACAACCAGAAGTTCTGCGACGATACAACACAGTCACTCAAGTTCTGTGACAATGCAGCACAGTAACTGAAGCTATGCGATTCTACAGCAGCATAGCTCAAGTTCTGCGATTATACCGCGAATAAATTTCAGTATCTCATTCAGTAACTAAAATAGTCGAAAGTTTTCTGACAATAGAGCAAACTAATCCTAATAGTTTTTCATGCAGCGGCACAAAAAAGCCTGCAGCTCTGTGGCAATTTACAACGCAAATCGTCCGAAGTCCCCTGAAAATACAGATCACAGGCAATACAACTTCATACATCTATTACTCTAAATTCGCACAGACATCAAATACGGTATGTGTGTAAAAGCCACAAATGCACAGTATTAACTCTCTTTCAAAATTAACTTTATTTTAAATATAAATTATCATAAAATCATAAATTTCTCTGAAATCAATGAACACATACATAAAGGCATACGATGCATTCAAATTTATTATTTTTCTTTTTTTTGGCACCCAGTGGTGCCAAAATGAAAAATCATCAATTTGAATGCCTCAAATGCCTTTATTATGCTTAATAAATTATAATTATGCTTTAAATGCTTAATTATAGCCCAATACGTTCCGCTGCATAATCAACGTCGTATCCGATCAATCAGAGCGCGGCTCTCACCTCCTTGCCCACGAACGAGCCGGCGAGGGTGATGATGGACCAGAAGGCAATGCCGGCGGCCATGATGTACTTGCGGTTGTAGCGGTCGCCAAGGTAACCAAAGAGGGGCGAGAGCAGCATGTAACTGACGATGAACGACGTCTGCAGCAGGCCGGCCTCCGCGTTACGAATACCGTAGAACTGCTTGACGTCGTCCAGCACCCCTGCAGCGTGCAGCCAAACGCATTGAAACTTTCTATTTAATATATAGAGCTGTCAAATATTTTTATAGTGCTTGGAGAGTGGCACAATTAGTAGATTTTTTCTTTTAAGCAAAAGATTTGAAGGTTAAACTAAATAAAAAAGTTGATGAAAATATAAATTCTCATTCAACAAAGTGAAGGTAGACACAATTTTTCAAAAAATCTTATATACTGTATGTAATACAAATATAAGATTTGTAGCCTGTCAAATATCATTATCAAATTGTAAATTTATATTTGTTCTCCACAACGTTATTACGTTTACACAAAGCACTGCAGGATAAATTCACTAGAGAGGTTACATGCCAGTACAAATGAATCAATTTAAAAAGCACTTAAAGTGGAATTGTATGCCAGTACAGAATAACGATAGACAGTTATATAGACCACAGATAAAACAACACATGACACAATCTATTTCGCATCATTCACTGCATGTGCACCCGGTACTTAGGTACAGTACTAAGATCGTATCACAGCCTCTGTTTAACAAAAAAATCTATTAACTATCGAAAGAGTAAAATAAAATTTATGAATAAATCGGATTCATTATCTGCCGCCAGATGGGTGTAAAACACAGAGAGTTCTCGCTCAATGTGAGCTACTTGGACAAAAATAGCAGATATTGAATAACGGTCCCTCAACTACTGATTATTATCTGGCTGTAGTGGTCCGGTCTTGAACCCTTGATACCCACCGCGTCACCCATCCAGTCAATCTTAACCTCCAAACTTATCGATCTAGACCAAAGATCTGCCTACTATTAATCAATAAAATCTATTAATTGCAGGCGTTTCATGCTAAAAGTGGGGCGATCAAAGGCCTCAGATTCACTATTGCAGTAAATGGCCTCAATTCTTGTGACCATCAGCAAACATTCAGAGTATGACTTTCTGCATAAGACCTTCAAAGCATCAATGCCATTGATTAAATGTACTGGATGGTAAATTAACTGATTTGGTATTTTTCAAATTGGTTATTATAGTAACTCCCTTGCAATTAATGAAAATCTTAAATGCCAAGCCTATGAAACTGCCCCCCAGTCCTCCAATAGACCCCTAATCTATCATCAATATTCGTGCTTTGATCTTTGACTGGGTCCCAAATGTGCATCGACTTGCAAGAAAATTGGTCCCAATGGAACGTAAGCCAATAACCAGTAAATAAAGAAGTACAACCTTTTTGGGTCACAATAATGACACAAATATTTGTTGGACATGAAAAATCAAAACCAACTCATTCCCACGATAACAACTAACCAAATTATAGCTCACGGGTTCAAACTAAAGCTGAGCAGCTGAACACGAACCCACGCGCCATGGCATCCGTGCGCTACTAAAGTAGATCTAGATTTAAAGGCATTCAAGACCTTCAAGCACGGTAAATAGTTACCAAAATCTAGACCACTTTTATACAGTACCAGCAACTAAATTTATTGGCTTACAAAAAATAAGCAATTAGTATTTGGAGTTTGCTCTTCAGTGGCACTTGAATAGAACAACATCTAAATTATCTCCCGGCCAAAGCACTCCACATAAAATACCATAAAATGCTCAGAAAACTATTTTTCATACATTTCAAAGTTCAAATTCAGCAACACAGTAAAATTTAAGCTACTGCGTAAAACATACAATAAATGTCTGCAGACCCACTGCCACTAGACAACAATTTAACCTGCTTCTCTAAGGCCTAATATAGGCTGTAAAATAGAACTCTCCTCGAATCAAGATGGCCAAAAGACATGATCTAAAATATTCACTTGCTCCCGGCACCATATTTTACATTCAGCATTAAATCAAACTCCCAACACTTTCCTCAACAATCATGGAAGAATGCAGGCGGCAGTACATAGAACGAGCACGCGTGTTGTTTGCGCTCATAAACAGCGAAGCCACTGCAGCTACGGATGTACATGTAGATATCACTAGATTTAGAGATACTTCAGTGACTGATGAATCTGATTTTAGACGCAATCCCCAGATATCTGGGGATATTATTATCAAATAAAGCATTTTACATTGGGAGCTGGGGATATTTTTGTCAAAAAATGCAATCTAGGGATATTTTTGGCTAAGATATCCAGAATCTAGGGATATTTCGCTTTGACACAAGGTTACTACTGCTTATAAATCAGACGCAAAGCGTTAGCTCAGCACTGCCTCACCTAGACCGTCCAGAAAGCAGCACGCGTCGATCCAGTTCCGAGCCGCGGTGGTTTACCCTACAGCACAGCGGCTCCAGCGCTCGCTAGATAGCGCATGATGCAACAAGACGCACTGTGTCTCGTGGAACGGTGAAAGAAATGCGAGAATGCGGAATATTTGTGGCAAATCACCGATCCTAGATCACATATAATGGGTCTACAAACTGTGCTAATCAATGGCCAGCGAGAAAACTTGGCATATTTACCAACTAGCTCTCAGCTGAGCCTGACATGTACAGTAATCATTAAATATTCACTCAAAACTAAGTTATCAACTGGATAACAAAATGCTAACTACCAGGTATCAAACTAATGATGAAACTTATAACAAAGGCTGCTTGGCACTCCCAATTTCGTGCAAGTCTATAAATAATTTGAAAATTTAACAAAAATTGAGATCGACTGAGTGTCACAGGAAATACAGGTACGATACACAGGCACAAGTAATACTAATAAGAATCTTAAGCTGAACTTTCAAAGCTTTGAGTGTTTTTTACAGCGACTGCCAATCCCTGCTAAGTCTATCACAAGGGCCGTTGATTCACTTATCTCATTGTCCACAGGATCCAACAGGTGCTTATGTAAACAGTCCTCACTCAAAAGTTTTCACTAGATTGAAGAGTGCTCGTGGACAAATGGTCCTTTCTGATCACTCGACCGTTATGACTGAATCTAATCAATTCAGAAAAGTGCAATTTGAAGTCAACTACAAATCATTAATTGATCGACAAAATGCACGCATAACTGCATCTTCTCATGCAATTTAAATAGTAATCATACATCAAATACACTAGTACACCGTGGACGAAAATAACTGACCTATTTTACACTCGCATTGACAGTCACCGCTTACTAGGCACGTAAAGTGAATAATAATTTGATTTTATTCTCAGTGCTGTGACGTTCACGGCTGTAAAGTTGTGAACCGTGTGAAAACGATAAATCGTTGTAGGACAAGTCTCAGAAATTTAAAGATTGCTTGCTTTTTATATTCATCCAGCATGATGATGCATGCTGGGGGAATATAAAAAGCAGGTAATCTTCAAATTTGTACTGACTTCAAATGTAAAACCATGACTATTCCTTATTACAGGATATGCACAACACAACAACAACACATACTGTTAAAGGGTCAAAGACTCAAGATAGGGATGCCGGGTTACACGGCTTTAATTAAAAGTCTAAGAGTGAATTCTGTAGTAGCTCCTTTGCTCCCACCTTTACCTTTACCTTAGGAGAAAATTTAACAGCAGCCCATAATCGCCATTCAAAATAGATTTTTGTTTAGCCCATTTAAAATAAAATTAACATAAAATAAAATAAAATAAAATAATAAATAAATAATAAACAAACAATAATAAATAATAATTAAAACAAGAAATAAAATTGTAACTCATTACAGCACCGCGACGTCATAGATTTCAAGCAAAATAATTTATGTTGTCACTGCATTCAAATTAACGCTATTTCTTGTGGAGATTATTTTTTCCTTTCTAAAATTTAGAAATATATTGCGAGTTTTTTCGAATAGCAGTGAAGAGCCGCCGTTAAATTTCGTTCCTTAGCAAGAACGTTGCTTAGCCGGGCGTAGAGGTACATCTATAGAATCCACCCTAAATGGTCTAAGTTCAAGCAATCCTTTATTGGAATCATAGTCCATGCTAGATAGCAGATTGTAAATTGCTGGCAGGCTATCAGAGAAGAAAGGATTTTAAATCATTTTATTTCGGCGATGACCTAGTCTTTTAAAAATTGTCGTAAATTGAAATGTTATTTCACAAGATCTGGGTGCAAATAAGCAACTACATCGCTACGCTTACTTACCCAACATTCATAAAAACCTTTTTTTCTATTTGACCAAAGAAACACTAGACTCATTTAGATGAGAAAACCGTGCAGAATGGCATACGTCCAAACATTCTGTATTTTAAATACAGAGTTCAAAGGTCAGCCCCCGCGCTGCACCTAAGCTGAAAGGTCGCTGACCTGCAATGGTGTATCTGTCCATGTAATTTATGAGATTGGCGAGCAGCAGTATCGCCAGCACCACATTGCCACGGCAACGAGACCCCTTCCTCGACTCGCGGTGGATCTTCTTCTCTCCGGCTGTGTCGACACCCTCGAGGGGAACAGTACGCTCTCCCGCCCCCCCGTATGCCTTCTGATCATCCAGCAGGCTGCGCGCGTCGCTCGACACCAGACCGTTGGAATAAGAATACCTGACAGCAGCGCGAGCAGATCTACTTTAATAATAATTTCTGTTAAAAATTAAATTTTGACAAAAAAAATTATACCGCAATCAATTTTTATATTCACACTCACGTGTCATCGTGTATTCTTGAATCTATCAATCCCTATTTTGTCAACTTCGCAGTTTGTGTGCATGTACATTCATCATGGATGTATCATTATTATGTGCATTGATCTTTGCTATACTCTGACATTATATTTATCATTCATGTAAATTTATAATTATCAGATAGGCAATATTGATATGCCATGCTGAGTGCATTGAATATACAGGTACTACATGCCAAGTTGTACAGAATTAAAAAAGAAAAATCAATCTCGTCATACGAACATAGTCAGACCTGTGTTCGCGATGCTTCACGCCAGGTGACACAAGGCTAGGGACCGCCCCCATGGCCAGGCCGACCCCCGACCCTCCGCCGCTCGACTGGTGCCTACTCCTCACCCCCCCGCCGTCCACAACGTGGGGGTACATATCGAGGGGCGACCCCTTCCCCACGGACCCCTGAGGGGTGGAGCTATGCGCCAGGTCGCCCTTACCCATCACCAACCTGATGCCATCTTGGAAGGGAGGGAGGGTGAGAGGGGGGACAATAAGGTAGTGGGACTGAGAGGGAAGGGTTCGGTGGCAGGCGGGAGAAGGAGGGGAGACCGCTGGGGGAGCCGTGTCCTGGCCTGGCAGATAGATGACCTTAGTGACCTGCACGCAGTAAGGCAATCAGACAATCCTATCAAATAATAAGCAAAAAACCTCTTTGGGGCCCTAAAGTCAAAGCCTTAGTAGGCCTCCGAGATGTTGCTAATATTTAATACAATTTTATTTACAATAACTATTTTTACGATAATATTGACAATGCTATTTTAAAAACATATATAAACATAATGGTAAAACCGGGATTTAGCGTCAGTAAATATTAGTTTACAAAAGTTTGAGTAAGCGCTGCTTTAGCAAGTTAGGGTTTAATAGGGCTGCGTAAGGATTCGCTACTAATACTCGGCTATACCTCAATTATTATTATAATGCACAATATATTTAATACACAATTCATGTAGTAGGCTATAGATACAGTAACTAAAGCTTGGAAGAAAAATTACGCTATCATGCCATTAAAAACTATTATCGGTTAGCCTAAGGTAGTGCACAAAATCATTATTTCAACCGATTACAGTAATAGAACGATACTTACCCCCAGTATGCTGCTGATAAAAGAACTACCACCCTCGTTCAAAACGCCGGCCGGTGTCGTAAATTAGGCTATGCTACGTTGAACTAATTACAATGCACGACAGGCCCCGCTGTTTATCCTGCGCATAGAAACTTAAATTTAAATCAATTTAAATAAATTAAAAGTGTTGTGGAGGAGCCAACGCCTTTAGCAGAGTCGGTATGAAAACCATGTGCTTGCTTGTCCCTGTGTTTGTACTCGTCGTTGCGCTCCGATGCCCTTAAAAGTCCGCTTGTTTGTATGTTTGCGTAGAGGCCTACAGACACGCAGACAGTGCACGATTCTATGTATACGCCATTACCAATGATTTCAATTTGATCAAACTAACCCGCAGTCTGTGAATCAATCATTTGACCCACATTCACAGACAACAAAATGCAGCATCCAATTGGAAACGTTGTTAGAAATTAACGAGCAGTTTTGATTGGATAAGTCAGTTGATAGATTTTGGAGTTATTTGTAGATTCTATTCTGCAATGACTCGTGCAGAAGGTCATTGATGCTTTCACAATACCCGATGCCACGCCCATAATATTGATAGCCAATCAGAACAACGAAAACAGACTCGGGCGACTGTCAAATCAACGAGGCATTCGTAACAATATTTTCTGGCGTCCAGACTCCAAGGACCTTCAAAGAGCTTTGTCGCTCGCAGACTTTCTTATACCAGCGATGCAATACAGCGATGATGAGACCTTCGAAATGTGGCGTCTGCAGACCAGACGATAGCATTGATCTTAGTAATTGATGAAGGATACATGACGCCGTGGTAAGATACTGGGCGATTGTCGCATTGTCTGGCGTCATAGTCGCCGCTACGCTAGTTTGCGGATGCCCTGTAAATCAATAATTCGGCTGGCCTTCCTACTTAAAATCATTATTGATCTTCTATAATACCGTTCCTTGATCTACTAATAATTTTCGAAGTTATTGCTTGAGCCCAATAATATTAATTATTAGCTTTTTACTAATTTTAGATATTGCTATCAATATTACTGGCATTATTTGCATGTCTTTGTGGTCGAACGATGTTACTTGTACATTGCAATGGCATCAAAAAGAAAAGTGGGCTTACAATAAAATCTATTGCGTTTAAATTTTCCACGGCAGTCAAACAGAAGTCAATGAGGTTTAAAAATGACACGAGAGCGCAATACTATTACTAGGCTACTGCAGATGTGTCAGTGACACTCATGTTATAGGCCCCTAGGTAGTCACAGTGAATGCTAGGCCCTTGGGTTATTCACCCACGCAATGCGAATGAGACAGAACACTCCTAGTCCCCGCCCCTCAGACCAGACAGCACTCAGAGGCCACGCCTCCATGACGCGCCCAGAATGTCAGCCAATCAGAGCGTCGCCGCGTGGATCACCAGCTCAGCTTCCACGTCGGTGCAGGCGCACTAACGCAGTGTGACTACTGGATAGCGACAGAAAAATCGTTGTTGTTGTGTCCATTGAATGGATTAAAAGTGACTGTCGATTCAGCAGAATGCTAAATAAAAAATGTGACACAAACAAAAAAGGACTACAGAACTGTCATGCTGGCCTTGATCAAAGTCGAAAGTGTAAAAAAATGTGAATTCAACGTTATATAGCTAAAAATTAAACAGCTTTCTTTAAAGGATTAATAGAACAGTGTCGAGTCAGTAATTTAAAAGCATTATACTTTTTATGCAAATAATATAGCATAATGCTATAGTAGCCTTTGTTCATAGATTATACATTGTGTACAATCAGCCTAAATATCAGGATAACACGCAGGATGCAGCAACACGCCCCAAAGGATAGGAGTCTGCATTAAAAAAGAAGCGCCTACACACGTTAATTAACATGTCCATCCCGTTTGGTCAAATTCACGTTGGTCCTACTCACTTTTTAAGGTTTAGCGTTAAGGCAATGGTGTAAGCTATTATTAGGGTTAGGGCTAGAGTAGATTTTAGTTTAGGGTTGGATGCTAAACCCATTAAAATCAGTGAAACTAAAGTGAACGGGACCAAAGAGAATGAAAACCATTCATTAAAGACCTTTAATGAACCTTTTAATGAGCCTTTGATGACCTTTTAATAATTAAGATGATAGAGCATTACGCAGCTAGGAATGCTTTGATGTTATAAGTAACATCATGTCACAGTTAGTGCAACCAACCATAACATCGATATTCATTCTACAAAATCTGATAAATACATCCCCAATATACAATACACTACAATCAATAGATAGATAAAAGATAAAAAGAGAATGGGAACAAAATTCAAACACATTAGTAATGTTAAAAAATAATAAAATAGTAAAAGAATCAAATCAAAATTGACCAACCACCACCATCTCACAATATTGGCGTTTAAACCCCTGTGAATCTCTCCTGTCAAAGACAGCAATCCCTACACCCCCTCTTACAGCAATCATTCCCTACACCCCCCCCCCTTATATCAATCATTCACAACCACAGCGCAACAAATCGCAGCAATCGACAGCCTAATAATCACTATGGCGCCTTGTTCTTGTAGCCCCTCGCTCCCTGATCAACGCCCCTTGTCCTCTGATCACCCCCCCTCGCCCTGTCCCTTGGCGTTGCGCCCCCTGGCGTTGCGCCCCCGCTGCTGTTCCAGTAGTACCAGATCTGCGCGAGTAGCACAGCGTTGCACACGGCCGATGTGACGAACGTTGCGATGATAGTGAGATCCCCAGTCTCCTGGAGGGACGTGAAGATGCGGCCCAGAGTGCCCACAAAGAGAAGTATCACTGTGACGGCAGACAGCTGCCCGGTGCTGCCGTTGCGGTAGTTGGCCACTGCCTGGATCATCTGTGTTACACAACCAGCAATATTCGTGAATGAATGAAGAAGGATGAAATCTTCTACATAAAATTTAATATACCGTACTGTAAAGTATGAAATTTTCCCGCATGTTATTTTGGCAGTCTGACCTCAAATTTATTCAGGTTCTCTCAGTTTTTGCGCTTTTAAAGACTGCCTATTATCAACAGCGCCTGCCGTGTTATTTTCAAGTATGTAATTTTCGTAAAATTGGTAAGTTTCACCGATTTGCGAAATTAGTCAAAATTTCACAGGCAAAAATTTCATGTTTTACAGTACCGGTAATTACATTTATTATCACAGTTTCATACTGGTGCCACATTACAGCTAAGCCGTCCAACACCTGTTGTCCAATCAGATGCCTGCCGACTAATTGTTAAATAGACACCGTAGATATTCTGCAAGTGATTCAAAGAACCATAAATATGTATTTTAAGCGCGAGAGATTTCCATCAGTCTAGTCCTGTGGTTAATTTTTGATTAATGAACTTTCCAATGCTACTTTAAACATTACTTTCTCAGCGAGGCGAGGCACCAAAACTAGGAGCCAAAAACCCAACAGAAATCCGGGCCTACGATTTTACACTTTATCCACCAGTCCAGCCTACCCGCGCTGAGACGACCATGGGCACGACAGCGGCTTGGAGGGCCCAGAGGAGGGAGAGGGGGGCGAGGGGGGACAGGAGGGCCGCCAGTATGGCCCCGTAGATCCCCAGGTACGCGGAGCCCTGGCCCGCCCCCTGCGTGTAGAGCAGAATGAGGAAGGCGATGATGGACGTCTGCACGATGAGAAAAACTGCTTCTCCGTACGTACTGCACACAAGCAGCACACTCACACACTCAATAACACACTTGATAAATATAAGCTATATTTAGTCCTACCGTACAATAACATTATAATATGAAGCTAAAAAAAATCACTTATCTTACCGAAAATCTGCTACAAAAAATATGGTAATGGCTCTTTAAATTATGAAGTCGTGGCTAATTGCCATCACAAAAACATTCTTATTTGTAAATTATGGACCCCCAATTAAATTTCATCATTTTCAGTTTCAATGACTTTTAAATCATCAAAGAGCTTAAGATAGGTTGACTTAATTGCAGCTATCTGTTCATATCAATCGGCGAATTCAACTAAGAGGAAGCAGTAGAACCTGAAGGGGAAGGACTTTGCGTAGCTGTAACACAAGCTGCCGGTCAATGCTGCGAGCTCAAGGGTGCTGCTGACTATTGACAGGCCCTCCGCACTCTTTGCATTCATTATCTTCAGTATCTGAGGCACCTTGACTGAAGCAACACAGCACTTCAATCCAAAGATAGCTTTATCAGCACAGCATTTGTTATTTCCATCATACAATATTAGATAAATAGGAACAAAAATCATTCAAATTAAACACTACCAGTATAATAAATAGGAACAAAAAATCATTCAAATTGAACACTAATATTAGCACACTGACAGGTTTCGTAGTTAATTTTTCATGCAAATTGCCTTACAACGGCTTCCTTTAAATAGACTTTAAAAGAGTATGGTAAGTAGAGCAGGGTACCGAGCAAGGAGCCAGCAATGATTCCGTAGCCGAGACATTTGCTTAGGACGATCTTGAGACACACAGCTGCAACAATCGCATACAGCCAATCGCCATACAGTACTTGCAAAACCTAAAACACACAAATATATCCAGGCCCCTAAATCATTTTATCTTAACACTGTTCAACGCAATAACGTTATACTAGGTGACTTTCAGGTGATCTTGCAGCTTAGCGGATTAAAATCGAGGAAATATTCTTTGGAATAAATAATCGCCCCTTTATAGGAAATAGGAGGCGGGAATCTAATTCTGCAATCTAGTTTTTTAAATTCTGCTCGGTTCCCCCCAAAATGCAGAGAAATGCAGAGCAGCTCTAGGATTACCCCTAGGATTTTAATAGGATCAAAGTAATCTTGCAGTTTGGCGGACTAAAATCAATACGCGGCCTAAAACTAGCAGCTCAAGAGCAGATCTGAGATATGAGCAGCTCAAGCCTGCTCTGAGCAG
>JAQIWG010001192.1:0-25903 GCA_034695025.1 Chamaedrilus cognettii
AGATATCAAATAGGACTGGAGCCGTGTTCAGACCAGATATCAAATAGGACTGGAGCCGTGTTCAGACCAGATATCAATTAGGACTGGAGCCGTGTTCAGATCAGATATCAAATAGGACTGAAGCCATGCATCAGATATCAAAGCCTCATCCTTAAGTACACAGTATGGAGAATCGATGCCATGCTGAGATTACCTGGTTGAAGAACTCCTGCAGCAGGCAGTCGAGCCACGGAATGCCAACCTCAAGCGGACGAGCCTCGTTGGAAATATCACACACCTTGATCAGCACCATCATCGTCTGGACAACACCATTCACAGTATCACAACCAGTGATCAATATGCATCTTGAAGGCGCTTTTAGTGTAGCTGCTCCCTCTGCATGGAACTATTTGCAGAAAAAATCCGTGAATCTAAATCTCTTGCCTCTGAAGAAGGCGCTCAAACAGTTCCTGTTCAGAGACCTGTACAATGACGTTACTGATGTGTTTTAAAATATGTTTTCAACAACTGCGACAATGAGTTTTTGGCAGTCACCGAATCTGTATTTCCTAGGAAGCTGGAGTGTAATAAAATTCTCACTACCGCTAAATTTTCACTCCTGCAACTACTACTACAACATCCACTGTGCACGCAATGCATCTAAGTGTAATAGGACACTATATGATAGGTACCCGGCTATGCCTGGTGATCCCCAGAACCCCGACGTTCGTAAGACAAGTGCATAGATCTGGCTGTTTACATGCGCATACAATCATATCAGCATAATTATTGAACAGACTGAATAGCAGCATGATCATATCATACGCGACACTTACGACTTCTTTGTGTTCCCTGATACGCATATCATGGATAGGAATGATGCTCTTGAACGTCTTCAGAATGTCATGGTGCTTCGACATATCAGTGGCCAAGATGCATCTGCTCAATACAACCAACATTAGTGCAAAAAGCCCATGAAAAAAGGCTCAAATACTGAACACTAGAGAGTGCCACCACTCAAACAGCATTATTCAAAACTAAAAGCAATCGAAAATACATTTAGCATAATGATGATTAAACACAAGTTCATTAATACATAATACAAGTATCTCTCGTTCCAACAGAATCTACAAAATTCTGTACAACTTAAGTAGACAAAACACAGAAACTTGACAGCATTTCTAGCACTAAACTAAACTTGAACTTGACAGCATTTCTAGCTTACTAACGGACATTATTGAAGCGTTAGGTAAAGAACTGGTGTTTTAGTGCCTTAGGTTTGTCCATAGGTTTTGGCATAGTGTATAATAGCACTTGATTTTTATTTTAAACACAGAAGTAAAAGCGATGCTCAAAATGATGAAGTAACATTGCTGGACACAGAATGAAGAAATAGGAGAGCGATGAAGGACGACAGGGGTGAGCAGTGAGACAGACTTGATGATGCCTCATTAGTTAAGCAGAGTGATGAAGGACAGCAGGGGCCAGCAATGAGACAGACTCGATGATGCCTCATTAGTTACGCAGAGCGATCAAGGAAGGCAGGGGCGAGAAGTGAGACAGACTTGATGATGCCGTCGCGCACGCGCTTGTACTCATCCGAGTCAAGGTTAGCGAGGATGTTGCAGCTTTTGTTCTCGAGGATTTCAAACGTCATGCAGCAGTGGTGGTTCTCCAACGGAGAGATGTCGTTGTAGCGCATTGCAAGGTCCGTGCGCGCATTTATCTGTGCGCGCAATGAGACAGAGCTGTGGGCGCATTTACCTTTGCGTGCAATGAGACAGAGCTGTGTGCGCATTTACCTTTGCGTGCAATGAGACAGAGCTGTGTGCGCATTTACCTTTGCGCGCAATGAGACAGAGCTGTGTGCACATTTACCTTTGCGCGCAATGAGACAGAGCTGTGTGCACATTTACCTTTGCGCGCAATGAGACAGAGCTGTGTGCACATTTACCTTTCCGCCCAATGAGACAGAGCTGTGTGCGCATTTACCTTTGCACGCAATGAGATTGGTCATGTGCACATTAATAATAATAATTCGCTTAAAGTCCGTTTAGAGTCCATCATTAGAGTCTGTTTTGGCGTATAGTGACGTCATCGGGGACCTCCCTTCGCCAAGGGCATCCATCAAACGATTGATAAAAACTGAAGACGAAGGGGTGGGAGAAAGGGTGCCGGATAGCAGGGTCAGATTTTTCTGTGTGTCAGTTTGAGAAAAAAATAATCAATGATGGAAAAAAATGCGTTTTCGAACCAGAAACGAAGAGGGGTAATGTAGTATAAGTGCACGCAATGGAACAGCTTTGTGTGCGCATGTATCTGTGCACGCAAACATCATGACCGTATTCATCTGTGTGCGCAAACAGAAACCTTGAGTACCTGATAGGCATTTTTGCAGCCAGGTGGTCAAGGTTGCGTACTTGGGTACCCAATTTGTACCTGAGTAGTGAGTACCTGCAAAGTATTTCAGTACCTGATAGGCGTTGTTGTAGATAGGGTGATAAAGGTCGTGTACTTGAGTACCTAATAGATACTGGAGTACCTGATAGACGTCGTTGTGGCCAGGGTGGTCTAGCTCGTGCACACGAGTACTTGATATCTACTTGAGTACCTGATAAGCGTTGTTGTAGCCAGACTCGTGTAATTGAGTACCTGACAGGCAGTGTTGTAGCAGGGGTCGTGCACTTGAGTACCTGATAGGCGTTGTTGTAGCCGGGGTGATCAAGATCGTGACAGATTGGGGCAACAATGAGAATGAGAATGTCGATGTCGTCCAGCTTGTTCTGCAGATCTATCAGCCAGATGAGACCATACATCTGTAACAGGCCAGCTAGATGAGACCATACATCTGTAACAGGCCAACCAGATGAGACCATACATCTGTAACAGGCCAGCCAGATGAGACTGTACTTTTCACACTATAAATCATCTGAAATCAAATATAAATAGCTCAAAAAGAACAACAAATTATTATATTTCATTAATAGACCATACAGGATTAAATATAACACAATGTAGTAAAGTTTTCTTTGAGCATCTACTGTAACTAGCGTTGCCATTGGTAGAGTCAGCAATTTAAATATGAGTATGAGTAGTTTATCATTTAAATTGCAAATAAATCTCGACCAGGTTTCGTGGGGAGGTGTGGGGGTGGAAAAGAAGGGGAATGTAGAAAGTACAAAACAGTTGCCAGTTTGGCTATAAATTGTTGTACAAACAAAGCCTAGGCCTCTGGCTTTCACGACCAGTCAGTTGATTACTATAAGCATCTTCCCTGAATACACTGAATTAACTTCAATCTCAAAATGAGGCCCAAACAAATTTAAGCCAATGAAAGAAGTGGATATCATGTTGAACGCTATGATTGCAGCATAACTACTCCCATGTGGGTAGTACGTATGCTTCAGTGTACAAGGTAACTAAAGCATACCCACAGCTCAGTGCCTATGAGCGGTGCTTTGAAAACACGGACATTAACATAATAGATGTCAAAAAAGGCGGTTAGTAAGGCGGTTAGTTATAACAACGGTGCATACCATTTGCGCAACCATGAAGCCGTGCTTGAAGTTGTGGAACGGCACGTCATTGTAGCGCTTGTACACAGCAAACAGCCAGTCCTGGATCGTCGGCAACTGGCAAACCAGCAATGGGGTCACGCAAACATGATTCATTCTGCTACTTGCACCTTGCACTAGAAATATGTACACATCGAACATGATTCTGTTCCTTACACCGTTACTTATGGAGCAATGATTTGTTGCTTGCACCGTTACTTAGGCTATACAGCAATGATTCTGCAGCTTACACCTTTACTTACACAGCATGATTCCATTGCTTACACCGTTACTTACATAACAATGATGCTGTTGCTCAGTGCTTACAACGTCACTTACTCAGCAATTATTTTTTTGCTTACACGGCAACACTGTAACTTACACAGCAAAAACCATAAACATAAGAAAAAAAGACATCTAGTTTTACACATTTGACAATCATACAATTAATAAATCTAGAAGTGTGAAAAGAGGACACCTCGATGTGGAACTTGGTGAGGAGGTTGAGGTCGATGAACATCTGGCGCAGCAGGACAAGCATCTCGGCATCGTCCCACTGCCAGTTGTCAAAGGTCGGCTTACGCAAGTACTCCTTCACCTCGCGCGTCATCGGCACCTGACTGCACACCCCAACACCTCATATTATTATTAGTAGCGAATGCATTCATTCAGCCACTTGCAGTGTTCAGAGTTTGCAGGCCCCCGTCTAGTCTTGTCAGAGGGCAGTATTCGACAACGTGTTGCATGATCCATATCTGATCACACCTGCAGTTAGGCCTGTCTCGCAGGCCCCATCTAAACGCAGATTCTGCGCATTGATGGTTCCCGGTCCGGTATCTATTCAGCTTCGTCTAGTGTCGCCGCGGAAGGCTGAAACCAGGCAGAGGGGCGGTTGGGTCGGTGACGAGATGTTTGTTTGATACGGCAGCATCGGCCCGTTCTTTCCACCGCCGTGAGTTCATGCATGCACCAACGTCATACCCGGGCTGTTTTGCGAGTTTAAGAACCGTGTGCAGTAGCAAAGACTAAGCTTATTACAGTCTGGTTCTATGCCTCGTCGCCGAGCATCACTTGTTACCCCAGTCTACAGGGAGACATACATACAAGGTGTTCATGACTTGTATTGAAAGCAGCATGCAGCGCCAATTGAGCGGAGGCTACTCTGCAAAAATAAAAGAGTATTTGTAAGAAGAGTATTTATAGCATTGAATATTCCGTTCTGAACAGAGTCGAATGACTGTGTGAACTGTGTTAATTAATTTTTTGCCCCGTGTTGCACTGCGCTGCAAGCAACTACTTTGTGTTGCATCATGTTTGGAGGTGCGCACTGGCGCAGCAGCGCAGCTTAGAAGAAACCTTCATCCTGTGATGATAAATGGTCAATGACTAGCACCTGTGCATTGCACTTGATCTGGCTGTTCTTCGGAAAGGGCAACAACAACGCGGAGTATTACAACCTATATACAGGACACGGGACCATTTAATTTAGGTTAGGGCTCATCATCATTTACGTTTTACATCCACTTTTCCGTGTCAACACAGGTTGGATGTTTCCCACGATGAGACTCCCCACAACTCTCGATTCTTTGCCATCTCTCTATTCAGGCCTCGCTCCTTCATATCGCTCTCTACCGCCTCCTTCCATGTTTTCTTCCCCCTCCCTCTTCCAACAATTCTTCCACCTTAGTGGCTTAGGGCTGCATTACCAAAAGTGAAGAAGCAGGCCTAACTAAACCCTAATCCTAACCTAAAACTAACTGTAACCCAGCCCTAACCCTAACTTCCCAAATGCTAACCCTAACGCACCCCTGACCGTAAAAAAATCTATTTACACAATCCAGGGGACGTCAGGGTACTTTACTCCGAAGAAACACCTTTAATTCTAATTTGTATTTGTGTTTGCTTTATAATTGTGGCATATGTACTTGAGCAATGAGAAATTGCGCATCACATCTTCATCTAAGTTGTGCCAGTGTGTCTGTGTAATAAGTTGAAAACTAGTATAGTTGATAACTCTTACCTCAGTTGAATGACTTTGTCAAAAATCTTCTGACAGCTCTCGATAGATTTCGTCGCCCTGTTGTGCTTTGTCCAGAATGGCTGAAGGGATGGCTTGCTCGACATGTCCTTGTACAGGCCCAGCCAGCTCAAGTGATCAAAGCTCTGCAATCAGACCTTCTCTTTGCAGCAAAGAACATTGATGCGCCATATCAGCAGTTCTCAACCTTTTTAATATTGAGAAGCCCCTTTAAAACTTCAAAATAAAGGAGGACCCTGTGATGTTACGTTACCAAAACATTGTATCATATGCATAAAGTATGCTTACGCAAGACAATGTTTGTGCCTCCAGTAGGGAAGTCCTGAGGTCATAGCCCTCCTTACTGCTCTACCTTCTAAAGGATTAATCTGTAGAATTAGTACATTTTTCATACCCCCTGCAAGCCGGGGAAGAAAGAATTGACTTGCAGCCCAGAGCTCTCGGGGCGAGTCATAATAAGCGATTAAAGAAGGGGGAGCGGTCTGTGCGTGGCCCTCCGCACAGAACCGGACTGTAATAGTCTTCGTTATTACGCACCATCGTTAAAATGCAACCCAACCACCAGATTTTTCGAAGCGCGGATCGTTTTACCTTCTCTGGCAACCCATAAAAACAAATCGATACAATATTTATGGTAGCAATTCACAAATACCACTGCTGCTTAATGGAGAGTCATCTGAATGATGTCAGATCAAAATAGTAATAATAATAATCACCGTTTTTGACGTCCATTCCTATGCGCTACAGACAAGCCTGTAACGCCGTGTCCATGTTAACACGGGTTAGACATTTATATTGGAGCTGGGTTTTTATGGCCGGATGCCCTTCCTGTCGCCAACCAGAATAATTAAGTATCCCGGACGATGATTATCGGCTAGCGACACTCGCGCGTTTAACAGCCTCGCTGAAGGGCCTGTAACGCATGGTTTCATAGTAGCGGCTCCGGGATTCAAACCCGGGTCCTCTGGACTCAAAGTCCAAAGCCTTAACCACTACACCACAGCGCCTCGGTATATCATTAACCGATCGGTTCGCCTTGTAAAAAATAGATCGGATAAATTTCTCACTGCGTTGATTGGCTCTATGACGAAATGATCTACTGGATATAATTTCAACTCGCAATCTTTTAATTAACGGCAG
The DNA here is from genome assembly GCA_034695025.1 of Chamaedrilus cognettii. Classification (NCBI taxonomy): domain Eukaryota; kingdom Metazoa; phylum Annelida; class Clitellata; order Enchytraeida; family Enchytraeidae; genus Chamaedrilus; species Chamaedrilus cognettii. The sequence goes on from JAQIWG010001192.1 coordinate 6,712, forward strand.
GTTTCAGTATGCGCTGATAACCTTCTCGTCAGCTACATGTATTTCTAGAAAAATTAAGTAGCAGCAGATAGGCTGACCTGACCCGATTCGCATAAAATGAACTACCGTACTCTGATTGGATATCTACCGCTGGCAGAAATTGCAGCGCGATCTGAAATAGGCCCTTAACTTTAGCTTTTTGCAAATAAAGGACTTGTTGTAAACTAATTGTGCACATAACTGAAGCACCATGGTTACCTCCAGCTTCACTCTCAGGGTGTCCACTCTGGTTTTCAGCTCCTCAGAAATTTCAGGAATGTCGCATTTCTCATTCGCAAGTTGCTTCTCCAGAGATTCGAGCCTGCAAGTCAATGTTTTTAAATCTTGTGAATCGTGTTTTTGATCCCAAAATAGAACAAAATCAATGTTTTAATTAGATTAGTCACCGTCTGAATAAATCTAGATCAGGATAAGAAATACTAATGTGTAGCTAAATATTATCACAATTTTTGTAAATCAATGACAAAGTTTCAGCATAAAAAAGCAATGTTCAATCTACAACATTCACATTTTTGAACCTTTCAGTTTATTTTTGTTGACAAGTTCTTGATTTCGTGAAAACATATTCAAGCCCAAATCTTGTAAACATTTGTAATTCTGAATAGCTGACTATACCTCAACTCAAGATCGGCAAGATCGAAGCCTAGCTGAGAGGCTTCGATGGATGAAGCATCTAGCCACAACACGACTTCATGGGTTCAATAATTAATGGACTGATAATCGTAAAATCATATAAATGCACATACATGTACCCATCCGAATCGGGAGATCTGATTGATCATTACATAGCCTCTCACTGCTTTACTCCATTTCTATTGACACTATATCTTAGTTCTGGAGGTTGTCAATCAATGTTCCCTCTAAAATGCGCGGCTGCGCAGCCGCGTACAGATTTCAGATGTGCCGCGCTGAGAAAATTGGACGCCGCGCAGAGAAACTGGTTTTGGTTAAATAAAATTGTGCAAGGTTGTTTCTAAAATGAAGCCTAGTTTTGTTGAGGTGACCGTCTGACCGTCATAAGCTTATGTATGCTCAGAATGAACGATACTGACTGTTTGAAAAATCTCCGTTAGCCATAGTGGTCGAGAGTTCAAATACACTGGAACGACGTTAATTGTCCAGAAAGGCCGCACACGAATGACATATCTTGAAATAAATGCGCAGTCTTTGATTCTCCGCGCAAACACTTTAAAGATTAGAGGGAACATTGTTGTCCATGCAATTACATAATGCTAAGAAAATATGTATGTATCTATCAAAATGTAAGAATATAACGTTTAATAACAAATCAGTAAAATCTGTGAATATACCCGAGGCAATTATGCACAAAATGAAGAAAATACATGAAGTTTCACTATATAACGACTGCAGATAACAATAAGCCGATGAAAAAGCAATTCTCAAAAAGCCCTGTTTTTCAAGGCTTTTTGAGCATTGCTTTTTCATCGGATCTTCCTTTTTCTGCTTCGCAGAACCGGTAGTTGCTCAGAAAGGTTGGTCATGAATGTCCTCACGATGAATTCTTTAATCAAACAGCAGATTGCATGACATAAATTTGTCATAATGTTTGCTTCTAATTCCAGTGTGATGCGGCCTTTTGCCTCAAGAATGACAAAGAAATCGTAAACCAAGATTTATAATACACGACTTCATCACAACAACCAAATGCTCAATTCACGGTCAGATGTCATACCTTGACCCCCTGCGGACTGAGATAAAAAAAGAATTGGTTCGCAGCCCAGAGCTCCCCGGGCATAGAATCGTATTAGGCCCTAAAGAAGGGAAAGCGATTTATTGTTTGGCCCCGACGCGCTAAACCTGACAGAAATAGACTGTTACTAAATGCACATGAGCAATAACAAAAACAGTCTCGTTTGATGTCTCCGGGCCAAGCAAATAATCGTTCCCATACCGTCCTTAAAATTCTAATAGTCATCGTTTTTGACGTCCATTGTCATGCGCTACAGGCAAGCCTGTGATGCCTTGTCCGTGTTAGCGCAGTATAGACATTTATATCGAAGCTGGGTTTCTATGACCGGATGCCCTTCTTGTCGCCAACCAGAATAATGAATTACCCTGGATAATGAACATCAACTAGGTACAAGCCGACTTGTACCGAGTACACTTGTGCGTTTTACAGCCTTGCTGAAGGGCCTGTAACGCATGGTTTCATAGTTACAGGCATGGAAACTTGATCCAGGGGCCTGTTACTCAAAATATCTTCAGCAAATTTTAGTCTTAAGAAGTTCTTAAGAAAAACATAGGCATATTTTAGCGTTAATTATTTTAAACTCCGCACCGCCACGGCTCCAGGCTCAATAAACCAAATGATGACGTCATGGCGGTCGGCGGATGGATTTAATATTATTCAAATCTGATTTAGGATTAAGCCTAGGCTTAAAGTTAGGAAAGCTCTGAGAAACAAGCCATAGGTCTCTGGATTCCCCGTCTGATACCTTACACACTACACCACAGCTCCTCGCTCACTAAAAATTGACGAAATCAAACCGACCAGGGGCCTGCGCCGCGACGACCTCGAGTCGGTAGCGCGAGTCGGGCGCATTGTCATGCAGACGCGCAGAGATGCTGACGAGGCAGCCGTGCACGTTGTACAGCTTTAGGATTTCCGTCTTGCTCGCCTCGGCGGCGGCGCGAAACATCTCTACGCACGACAACACAGCTCTACGCAACTCTGCAACCAATCAGTGCTGCGACTCAAAATTCTAAAAGTGCACGGTATCTTCAACTGTAAAAATTCTTGGCGTAATGACACACAACGACCTTAAAATCTCACGATTCTGAAATTTGCTCAAAACTTCAAAACTATTTAAGCATCAAATCAGTTATAGGCAGTGGCGTCGCCTCATATTGGACAGGTCGGACCTTGGCCCAACCTTTAGAGGTTTAGCCTGATCTTTAAGCATTAGTAGCCTGACCTGGCCAGACCTTTAAAGTCTGAGTGATCATACCTTAATATTTTAGTGGCCGGACTTTTAAGTTCAAGTGGCACAACCTGTAAGTGTCAGTGCCCCGACCTTTAGTTTGTGGAGGTCTGTGGCATAGTAATTCTGAGAAAAATTTCGGTTTTGCCCCCCCCCGGTCATGAGTTAAGTATGACAGGAAAAAGTGGCTGGCCTGGCCCGATCTTTGGATCCAGTCACGCGACGCCACTGGTAGTCATGATTTTAAAACTTATATTTTCTAAAAAGAACAGAGGATTCACATGTATGCCTGAAGTTTATGTGGGTTTGTAAAAAGATAACAGTTTTTACTCAGATTTCATAATAAGCTCACAAATTAACGACAATATAGTTAACATGTGGTATTCAAAAATAGAAAATACACGCACACTAGCCTTTAATATTTTCGTTAGTGTCGTCACTGGAGATCTCGACCTGTTCATTGTGCCCGGCTATAGTCAGGTAGATCAGCTTGGTCGCCATTGTGCCGTTGAGCAGTTGAATTCTTACTTAGTGACCAAGTAAAAAATCCATCGTAGAAGACGTATACATGTAGGAAAGATATATTCTCAGTAAAATACACTTCTGCTTAGAAAGAGTAGAGGCTCATAACTTCTTAAGCACTAATATCTGTACCCACCATTGCGAGTTAACCTCGAGTTGGTCAACCGGAGAGTTGAAAGTGACCGTTGTCAATGCCCAGCGTGACGTCACACAATCCGCCAATTGAGCCAACTTGAGATTAACTCACAATGGTGAATACCAATATAAGAATCGAAGCGACTGAGACGTGCCGTCAATGTTCTCTGTACAAGAAGGTCACAATTTAAGATAAAGTTGCAATGGATTTTTAAAGTGGATGGATCAAAGCTTCATAGACCCTCAAAAGATAAAATAAAGTGGGTACGAATTAAACAAATTTGGGCAGCCTTGAGGTGGAACAACCTATGGGACAGGACTTGGTATGTCCCCAAAAGTTTTACTGCAAAAATGGGGCAGGGCCCTATCTACGCTCCCTCAAATTTGATACTGGTGATTTGGAGGGGCAGACTTCATAATTAGGGTTAGGGTGCCCCTCATCTCTTAATTTGAGATCACAGATAATTGATCATATAGATCAATAATTAACGGCCATACCACCTTTCGGAAAAGGATCCGTTTTAAGCACCCCCCTCCCCCCACCCGCTTATGAGCTTCTCTACTAAATGTTTGCCTAGAGTAGTTGTGAGCTTCCGTATTTCTTCGCTCTCTTCAGAACCTTGTTCCACCCGGAGATAGGCAGTATGCGTCATTGGAGAGAGTCCATTCTATCGGCAAAACTCACGAGTTATCGATATATAGGACATTAGGCCTATGTTCGACAAACATGGGCGTGGCAAGGCATGAATGGCAGACTTATTGACTTACAGATGTATTAGACTAATTATTAGAAAATACGAACTTTAGGTACTTTCGCTAATATAACTAGTTACTAGTCCACCGTTAGTCAAAAATATCTTTCCAAGAGTAACTGCTTTGTGTAAATGATTTAGATAGTAACAATGTGTTATATGTAATATGTATTGTATCTAGGTCAAAGGTTAGTACCGTACTCCATGCGACCGTTTAAATTTCAAAAATCTAGCAACGCACGTTCACGTTGCTATCAAGGATGGACGCTTGCATTTCAAAGTGTGACCAAATAAAAAAAGCAGTCAGAAATTATCTGTGAAATCAAGCTAGCAGTCATTGGGGTTAGTACCGTTAATTAGTGTCAACAGTTAGATTTGCGGGTATGTAAGGTCTTAACTTGCTCAGATTCAGATCATGGTTAAGTTTGTGTAAGTTAGCTACATAGATTTTTGGTTGTTAAAAGCTGTTTGGTTGTTAAAAGTCGAAGTAACTGCTGGCTTGATTTTAATGATTAGGCTTTGGCAGTTGGCTGTCATGTAGTCTGTCCTCAGTTCATGTTGTATTCGTCAATAATAATAATTACTTTATTGCACGACTTGCAGAGTGTATTGAGTATTTTTGTCAGTCACTAAAGTGTAATATCTGGACCGAATTCTTGAATAAGTTGCTCCTTGCCAATTGTAAAGAAAACGTGCGTCGAGAAAGAAATTGACGACCTAAGCTCCTTTATTTATGGCTACCATCACGATGAGAAATGCATATATGAGTATTTGTTGACTTAGTCACGTGTGACATATTTGCCAAATTGCTACAGGATTATACATAAAATGTTTTGACACACACAAAATTGAAAGTAAAACTCTGAGATGAATTATATTTATTTCATTGCAGTTTGACAGCCTTTCTTAAGTAATCTGCTGCAACTCCTCTACGCCTACTATTCAAGCATACGATATTATTTTTGTCGCCGTTTGCACAACGTATGCGGGACGCTTTAACAAGTGTTATGTAAATGCATACAAACAGTAAACAGCTGAGTCAGCCAATGCCTAACCGTTTATAAGCGGACTGCTCTGAGTCTGAGCGAATTTAGTTTGATGGTGCAAGAATATCATTTAACCCGATGAAGGACAATTAGCAACGCAAAAAGACATCTCATAAAATCATTGCAATCAATAATTTAGTGGAATACGAATGTCATAGCAACCACGTTGTCACTAGTATATACTGTTGAATTTGTCTGTGAAAAAAACAGCATTTCACACTTTAAACGTTTCAAATCAGATTTCAAATGCACAAGATGTTGAATGAAATCCTGTTGTTTACACCCTTGTAATCAATCCTGAGTTATAAATTGATTATTCAGCCACTGAAGCAATATAGGGTTTGATTCATCTTCTAAAATGTTATGTTTAGTTCATTCGTCGTTTCTGGCCATTTAAACAACAACTTTTTCTAACTCCCATCTTACCTTTACCCACATTCGCTGATCTCCTTTCCCTTGAATTTGACATTTCTGGCTAGTTAACAGAATTTGTGGCAGTTTATAACAAATATTTTTTTGGGGAGTTCTTGGATATTATGGTTCAATGTTTGGCTATCTTTTAATCGTTTGCTGAAAACGCAAACGTTCCCTGCAAGCATTATATGTAAGGTCGCGGTACACCTTTGATCAAGAAAGACAACCTGGACTCTGCGGATATAGAAAATAATCATCTAGTCTCTGGCTTAGCCAATCTACCGAAACCCTTTTTTTTGGTCTATTCTGACCTAGTAGCCGCATCCGGTGCCGAGGACTTATCACTGCTCACGCCGCTCAACGTCTAGCAATGTTTCCGAATGCGTCTATCACGACAATAATGCTCCTTTATCGACTCGCTTCAAATTTCGCATTGCCTAGCAATGTTACCTAATGGCTTGCTTTCTATTTAGAGAATCGCAAGCAATTAGCACTCTGTCGAATGTCATCATAATCATTCGTCTCATACGAATGATCTAAATCTGAAGTAGTTTTTACGACATTTTGCATCGTTGCTCTGCAGAATGAATAAAATAAAATAGAAATTGGTTTATTGCAGAAAAACCGTGACGATTTTAAAATTTTCATTCCAGATTCGAATTTTTCTTACCCAAGACAAACTTTTATAATGCAATACATACACATACACGTATATACAAAAGCTTATTTCGTGCAGCTGTCGTTATGCCGTTTACATGGATGTAGTCCAAGTAGCCGAGGTAAAAATTTGTACAAATATTATTTATCGTCAAAGAGTTGCCTGCTAAATCCAGGAAAAATCGATTTTGTGAGTAACTATTTTCTCTCGGCTTTCCTGAGACTGTCACATAGACGCTCTTCTTGTAATACGTGCCGGACGGACTATCTTGGGTGTGCAGGGCTTTAATTGATAATTTTTTTAATGAATGGAATTAGTATTAGGCATTGCATGTGGTTTAGGCTTTTGTCGTATTATGGATTACGGATCTGCTCTGCGGTTTTAATCAGAGAAGCTCGACAGATATTCAGATCATGCCGTGTGAAGAAAATACAAGTTAGAAATGCGATTTATTTTCACATAATTTTATTTGTTCATATCATTAGATTAGGCGGTCGGTGTAGGCCTATTTAAGATTTGTAATTAGACTAGGCCTAACTTAGGTTATTGTTGAGAATGGGCAACAACAGCGCAGGGGTACTGGGTGTATGAAATTGGTGTTAATCGAACTTAATCCTACCCTAAACCTTTCGCCCTAATCCTTATGGGCCCGTCACGCAAATTGGAAGTTTGCAACAAAGTTAGATAAATTTGAACAATGACAATTTGGCATTTACGGGTATTTTTTAGATTCTTATTTTGCCCGTAGTATAACGGTATAGGCTTAAACGAGTGAGCGTGTAAAAATTCGCGTCTGTTGACTGTTAGCTGACAGTTGACGCAGTCAGCTGACAGTCTGATGGATGTAAAAGATTTGACGTGCATGATAAACAGTTACAATGGTTGCAAGAATAAACTATTGACTGTAATCCAATTTTCAGAATCTTCAATTGACAGATTACAATATTGACAATATTATGGCACATTTCAAATCTTCACTTACATAAGCGAAGAGTACTGAAATCACTGCGATCAGTGGCGTGACCAGACATTTTTCTAACTGAAGCAAATACCGGTGCTTTAGGCCTATGATGTATGCAGTTCTCAATAAAAGTTGTGTTAGTGTAATTTCAATTTGCCAGTGATCTGGATAAATTGAAAAAATTGTAAGCATTTAGTGTGATTGGAGCGCCAAATACTTCAATGGAGTCTATGTGGACTAGTCAACTTGTAGTAGTAATACGTAGCATAAATACTGTCACTAGCTGCTGTTTTTAGCCCTTAGAGGCTCTCCAAATTTGAGCTGGATTACATGTTCTCGAGTATCGGTATTTAAGAAGAATAGAAACAAGGATTGGTAGCTAATGATGAACTCTGTCGCAGTGCAGCTTGACATTGAACCAGTAGTTTGACGGACGACAAGGTCTACGACAGGACAACAGTCAGCGCGTCCTACAGTCAACATGCACAACCAAATTGGTAGGCTCATCAATTTATCGTCAATTAAATAACCTAAATAATATATTTAGGTTATTTATTTATCGATACTACTACTGCGATATATTGAATTGCAAATATGAGGTGATGTATGTTCATTGTATCATTCTCTACAGTGTGAATGCATGTAGTAGACCTGTTACTGGATCAGAGCTTAGTTATTGTGCAGTGACATTACAAATATTTGAGTGCATCAATAGCCTGTCTACAGTTAGACACGGTGATTCAGGAATACTGGAACCAGTAGAATGATCATTATAACTCAAACAATTGATGACCAATAGACCAAGCGACTTTTTTTAAACAGCCATAATTTTGTCAAAATTGCTAGAATTTCTCTACAAATTTCCAAGTTGTTGCAGATATAGCTACAGTTGTTGTGTATAGAATTTTAGATCAATCTGATAGCTTTTTAACCCAGTTATGACAGGTTTAAAGTGTTATCATTTGTTATCATTACAAGGTGTACAGCGGATATGTTAATTTAAACAAGTCATATTCTCCTTCCCTTATAGTTGTTTGAATCAAGACTCAAGAGGTTGGTAAGATATGTAGCATGGTGTGCAAAGTATGCAGTCGCTAGGTAAACATTGGTCATACTCAAGGCTCAATATTGATACTGAAGTTCAAGTTTGTGTCAAAATAGAAAGACTTCTGCAATTTTACCATATTCTAAAGCAAATAGCACAGGCTGGAGTACTAACAATGGATTCCTCAAAGAATAGAGCTTCTCAAACCTATATGCTTTCATTGGGTGGTATACATCCAAGCAAAATATAAGTCTCTATGTTAATAACACTAATTGTATATAATGGTTTTTTTAATGCCGTTCAATGTTGTAGGGCTATAATTATTTAGAAAAGATAACGTTTCGGGGGTTGTTTAAGCCGAAATAACTAACCCAGGCCACGCCCATTACTATCAGACAGCAGTCTTGTAAAATGGGAGTGACTGCGGGGTGGAAAGGGCCTGCCACCTTATCCTCCGTTCACCAGCTCCAGCTTACAACATAAGCTTACTTTTTGAATGTTCAACTACGGAATTGCTGTCTTTTTGAGATTTTCTATTTTGAGCACTGGTCTATCTCTTCTGTAGTCAGTTCTATTGCTGCCAATGGACATGATGAGGTTTGCGAACATTTACACTGATGTAGTGGTGTTGTTGAGTACTTCAACTATATGTACACAGCGTGGCTGAATAAGCGTTACCGGTACTTTATTCGATTAAATACTATTCAGTACTGCGTTTGTTGCTCGTTTGTTTAATCATTGTGTATGTTTTTATTTCAAGAATGTTTCTGTTTTGTTTTAACAATGCTTGGAGAATTTTAATGGAACTTACGGTACTGTAAGAAACTTACGGTACTGTTATAGATAGACCGGTGTCAACTAAGAGATATTTAGTTGCGGTTCAGTAACTTTTATTCGGTGCAGTAGTTTGGTATAATTACATTAAACAAGAATTTTTTTAGAATGTAAACTACTTTTTGAGTCTTTCATTTACATATCTGGAAGTATATTTTTTTAAATGAATGAAATCTGTAACTACTCTTTGAATTGCATGTAGAGATATAATGTGGACCGACATTTTGTATAGGATGTACCTAGTACCGTATTTAAATTCTATTAAATGTAATTATGAATGATATTTCATGCAATTGATTAAGAAATGGTTCCATTATGTTGCGTTTGGCTAACAAATTGGTTTAAACCTAAAGCTAGGGGTCCACAAGCGAATATGCTATTCGGAAGCGAGTTTGAAGTCAGTCGTGAGCTGGTCGTAAGCCGTTCGTAAGCGAGTCGTAAGGTCCACAAAAAATTATTGGCTTTGCGAATAGTGTAGACCAACTGTACCATTAGCGCTTAAAACTCACTTTAAACTCACTTAAGATTGCTTGCAATAGCGCTTGTGAATATTGCTCAGCTTTATGTCAGTTTTATCGAACTGCCAAGCCAGTAGCAACCTCGTTGCTCGGCGTAGGCCTATTTTCTAGGAACAATGACGCTCAGTAGGCTCACTAGGTGCACATGCACAATGTGTATGAGCTGCTTGTATGCGTTGTGCACGTGTACAGGAAGTACATGTGCACCGTACCTGGTGCGTACTAGTGCACAAGGTGCGTTTGTACAGTGCATGTGCGCAGCGACGAGTTCAAGGCGTAATGTGCACAGTGCGCCACACACTGTGCACTGTGTACTGTGCACAGGCACAGTGCATGGTGTACATGCTCAGTGCTTTGTTCACTACTTTTTTTCTAGGCGTTCTATATCGTTTCCCAGTGTTTCTACATCGTTCTCATGTGTTCCCACATACATCGTCTCTGGATGTTCCGACATTATTCTCAGGTGTTCCCACATCGTTCCTCAGTACTCCCACATCGTTTTCATGTGTTCCCACATCGTTCCTGTGTGTTTCTCTTACGTTGAAACACATGGACACGATGTGGGAACACCTTGAAACGATTTGGGAACACTTGTAAACGATGTGGATACACTTAGGAACGATGTTGGAACACCTTGGAACAATGTCGAAACATCTTTGAACAATGTAGGAACACTTTAAACTATGTAGGAACACCTTGGAACAATGCAAGAACACCTTGGAACAATGTAGGAGCACCTTCAAACGATGTAGGAACATCTTAGAACAATGGGGAAACACCAGAAAACTATACATATGCACTGGCATATGCACAGTGCATTCTCACACTGTGCATATAAACAGTGCACAATGAACTCCGTGACAAATACAGTGCTGTGCATGTGCACTATACAGTATACACTGTACTTGTGGACTGGCACATGCACAGTGTGCATATCACAGTGCACTGCATACTGCATACACTGCATATATGCACTGTGCCTGTGCACGAAGTTCCTTGCGCACTGTGCATATGCACAGAGCATTTGCCCACTGTCCATACATGTATGCATCGTGCATTGAAACACACAGCACAATGAACTCAGTGCACATGCACAATGCTTATACATGTAAGAAGTATGAATGCACTGCGCTGATGAACTATAGACCACTTGTGCACTGGCATATGCACACTGCACAGTGCATGTGCACACTGCATATAAACAGACACACGCAGTGCCAGAATTTGATGCAAAGTAAGTCTACGCATGCATGGTGAGCAGTGTCTTTGCATTGTGCATGTGCACTATGAGCTCTGTATGATTGTGTACATTGTGCAGTGCATGTGCACCGTGCATCAAACTTAATCTTGGATACGCCAATATACGGGCTAGCGTGATGCATAGATCCCCCTGAGTGAAAACATCACGGCGTCATTGACACAAATCGCAAGCTGTTCTTATCGGCAGTAGGCCTTTTTTGATGCTGGCATCAAAAAAGGCCTACAACTCAGTTTGATAGACTTGCTTAAAACTGATAAAACTGAGAGGTTCGCTTTGTGAATAAGCCATAAAACTGAGCTTACGACTACCTTACGACTTGCTGACGAATTTGTCGTGTTTTTATTTTATTCGCAACGTTGGTTGCCGTTCCTCTTCCTATACGAGTCGCATGCGATTCTTAAGTGAGTTTTAAGGAACAAGTGGTACCAACTATTTGAATAGGACATTAAAACTACCTTACAACTGGCTTCCGACTAGCATACGAACAGATTTTCTTCCGAATAGGGTCTTATTCGGTACGTGGACCCGGGCTATAATACAAATATTTTTTGGCATTTACCAGTTAGCGTATTCTCGGCAAATTCTCTGTTCTGCATGTCTGCACGTCGGCATCCGGTACAAGCAAAACTCCCAATGCCGGTGGGGTTCAGGTTGAATCGGTCCATTTGACTAGGCCTATTATATGTAGTATATATCTCTCATCCCCTGCAGGCCGGGGAAGAAAGAATTGGATTTTAGCCCAGAGTTCCCCCTAATCTGTTTTTTAGCGGCGAGTCGTAAAAGGCAACTAAGAAAGGGGGAGCGATTCTGTGCCGGCTCTCTTGCACAGAGCCGGAGAATTGTGTATCTTTGTGCGACGCAACTAGCTGCAAAAAACGAAAAAGATTGTGCTCAAGCGTTTTAACTATTTTGAACCATTGAAAACGACATTGAATGAGGTGACAGAGGAAGTGATAGGAAGTGGAGGGCGGGTGTCCATGGCTGCAAATGGCCTGCCCCTGCGTAAGTGGTTAATGCGGCCACATAACGCGTGCAAGTGTTTGTATTGGTTATTTTGAATATTGAATACTATTAATGTAGCAGCTTTATAGCTTAAGTGGTAAATATTTGTGAAGGTCAAAGCGATTTGAAATATGGGGAGTTTTTCAGTTGGCTGGCAATAAATTATTGAATTTTTGTATAATCGGCTGCCGTGCTGCCTCGTTACGCTGCTTGCATTGTTAGCTCGGAGAACTGCTGAGCTGCTCAACAGGAAACGTTAGGCGGAGTGATTGATTGGCTTGTTTGTCTGCAAATCAAGCCGCGGTTTGCATTCAATCTTGATCAATGTCAGCGCCTAATTTAAACAGTTGCTTACAAATTGTTGTGGAAATATCAATACTATGATGTCAATCGGTTGTCTAATTTAGAATTTGCTTGTTCCAGTGATTTTATACTTGTACAGTTGTTATCCTGAGTATAGTACTCATCAACACTTCTACCAGTGGTGTATTGAATTTCAAGGTCCTAGTAAAATAAATTTTTTGCTAGAACTTGGCGCTTGCATGTGGTATATAAAAATGTCAATTATGTATGATCTGTATGGATTGGCAATCAACGATATTTTGCACTATTTTAAGCAAAACACTTTAATGCAAAAGCGAGCGAATTTGATAAATGTTTCCTTTTTAGACCTCTTAGTGAAATTTTCTGACTAATTTCAAGTCTGGATTATCAATTAGCATTTTCATGTGAACTTTTCTAATGAATAAGAAATTAAACTTTATACAAATTACAAAGCATTTAAAGTAGAATTTAGCATTTGGACAGTTTTAAAGCAAGTCCTGTTTGTTTCCATGTTTTGCATTCCATGCCTGCAACATTATGAAACATATAGCGTATTAATTTTTGTTGAAATATTTTGATTAAATAGACTTTCGTAGACTATGTAATGTTTGGTTCATTAAAGAGCATATTAGAGAGCTCCTCAAAATTAAAGTGAGACCGTGAGAGGCAACAAATGAAAAAAGTGGTTCTTTTCTGGATCGCTGAACATGAAACTGGACCATAATCATCTTTGTTTAGATGGATGAATCTTAGCTTCAACTCTAAGAACAGTGTTTGGATCTCGTAACATGTTTTTTTGTTTCTTGTAGTTTTGGGACAGTTATACAGCCCGATTCTCTGCAAGAGAGCCGGCACATAACCACTCCTCCTTCTTTAGTCGCTTATTACTACTCGCCCTAGGAGCTCTGGGCTGCTAGCCAATTCTTTGTTCCCCAGCCTGCAGGGGGTATCTAGTAATATCTGAGTACCGCAATTGTATTTGTATCTTGACTCTAGATCGATAAAAAATTGGATCCTTCAGAGCTGTAGATACGAATTGATTGTTTATTGACTTTAACACTTTCATTATTTACAGAATATAAGAAATGGACAATATTTAAATGCACTCGTTGGCTACATTTAAATTGATATTCAATCTGATGAAAATTCAGAAAAAAACATATAATGACAAGTTTGCTTAAAAGTTGGCGCTAAATATTTCCGATGAAGTTTAAAGTTTTAAAACCAGACCAAGCGGTATGGCATTCTTTCTTATATATTCTATGATATTCCCAGTTTCAATGAATGTGTACATGGTTTGTTTTGGTCTAAGTGTCAGTCACAGCTGCAGTGTATTCTCCTTTTTAAAGTAGGCTTAGTTCTCTTTGACTTTCTTGATTCTTCTCCTGCCGCATCAAATAGGGTGCACTTTGCATTCTTGAGTGGCATTGCTTCCCAAGACCTTTATTCTCCCGCTGATACCTAGCTATCGATGCGCTGCATTCATCGAGTTCCATTCATTCGTTGTAGTGCATTTCTAAATTGTTATCTATTTAAATGATTGATGATACTTGTTCTTAAATTTTTTTGTGCAGGAGGAATTTACCTTTTTCTAACCTATTGGATAAACTTCTAGTGGCATTTCTGTAGAAGTTCACTTTTGTTTATGTGGACTTATATCCCGCAATCAGTCAATCAAGTGTAATTGTTCGAGGAAACAACATAACAACGCAAGTTCCCATTGACTCCGTTTGGCTTTACTCGTTTCAATTCCATTGCTCAGCCTTCAACTGTTTGGCAAGGCGACATGTACAGGCTATATATAAAAGTTTGGTGTTTGAAACTTAGGGAAAAATGCAATGTAACATGAAAGAGTGATTTCGTGCATGCACGAAAAACGAAGCGGCAAAATGACGTCACGGTGTCATTGACGTCATTTCGCCGCTTTTAGCTTTTTTGTGCGTGCACGAAATCACGATTTTTATGCGTGTGTTGGATTACTCCCTAATACACAGATAATTATTGATAGAGAAGTAGAGGGCATACAAGTTAATAACATAAAGAGCAAGGGAACGAAGTCAAATAGAGTATAGAGTGAAGAAACGTGACTGCAGCGTGTCGGCGCTTGTCGCCACTGATCGGTGTGTGTATATTGTACTGTTAAGGGCTTCAGGTATCTGTTAGATGATGGATATGTGCGGCTAGACATTTACAATTTTACACTACTTCACAATTTTGTGTAATAGCACTGAGCAAACACATATTCAATTTTGTCGAATAGCACGTATGCAAATAGTACAGGGGCCTCTATCACGTACATTTCTTCGATTTTTTCTTAAGTTTTGAGGAAATCATATAAAAAACAACTCAAATCCGTTTGCAGAGCGCAGTGACGTCATCATTTGGTTTGCGCGGTTGACGTGAGGAGCTTCCGATAAAAAGAATTTGCTAAGATTTGCTTAAGAACTTCTTAATACTAAGGTTTTTGCAGAATCCCTTTGTAAACGAGTCCCAACACGAAGTATAAATGCAGGCTTTGAATTTAAAATGTTTGAGATTAAAAGCAAAACTAATCACACCACAAAATAGTACTGAACGTTAGATTTAAGGAGGAACAAGAAGGGTTTAAGGTGAAGGTTTCTTGGCAGGGGCTGGCAGCTGAGCGTTGATTCCAGTCCGAGGGTAGGGACGAGCATTGCATGCTGATGAGAGCCCAGGGGCGGATCTACGCTGGGGATGAGAAGGGACGCACCCCCCCCCCCTCCCACTTGCACGTTAAGTTTCTTCAATGTTAATAGGAAATGGTAAAATAGCAAATTTAAGGCAATTGTGGCACTTAAGGAACTACGCCCCCTCCCTCACCAGCATGCGGAGCTACGCGAGTTTGGCACAGGAAGGACAAAGTATCGGCTGGTGCGAGTTATCCCCTCACCCCCACGAACAACCCCCAGCAGCTGGGAAACAAAGAATGGCTTGCATCCCAGAGGTCCCCCGGCGAGTTGTAAAAGGCTGTAAAAGACGACTATTTAAAGAAGTGTTGAGAAGGAGAAGCGGTTTTGCATGTGCGTGGCCATTCGCACATAACCGGAGTGTATTATAGTCTTCGTTACCTCACTGTCCTTTGACTCCCAAAATCACCGCCACCCAGAGCTTGATCTGCCAGTCGCCAAAATCAGCAAAAAAGTTTTTTTGGAGCAGCTGGCGATTTTTTTTCGTTTGGCGAATGCCTTTGGCGAATATTTGCTATTCATCCTGAAGTCGTTCTTAGAAGCTCGCTTTCTGGTTCTATGGTGATGAACAGATCTAGCAAAATTTGATATATTCCAGTGCATCGGATGGGAACAAATGCAAAAAAAATTGACGAAGAAAAGTAGGGTGGCAAATTATTATTTTTTCGAATCTTAGGATAATTTTTTTGAAGACCAGATTATTTTCACCCTGCCACCACCCCCGACCAACAATTTCTGGAAGCGCCCCTGGCGAGTCCTCTTGGCTGATCGTGCGGTGCGAGGACTGCCGCTTGGGTGCGGCGGCCGTTACAGGCCTAACGGCCTATAACGGCCGGGCGCTATTGATCTAAACAAGGCTGCTTCCGTCTCAGCGGCAGCAATGCATGCGGCGATGTCAACTCTCTGCACGTAGTCGCGTAGTATAGGGGAGCGCAGGGGGTGGACATAGGCATAGGCGTCAATCCCGGAGGGGTTGGGGGGGTCGTGAGCTTCCCAGAATTTGGATTGGGGGGTCGTAGGGGAGGTCAAGAAACCTCCTGATTTTCTAAAAGTTTCGTCCCTACCCCCGCCCCCTCCCCGCTCGTTAGTCAGTCCCTTGCATATTTCATCACATATTTTTTGCGACCCCCGCCCTGGTTTTGAACCAGATTGACGCCACTGGGTTGAGGTATCTGTCAACTTGGCAAAGGGAGCGCAGGGAGTGGAGGTATCTGTCGACTTGGCAAGGGGAGCGCAGGGAGTGGAGGTATCTGTCGACTTGGCAAGGGGAGCGCGGGGGGTGAAGGTATCTGTCGACTTGGCTAGGGGAGTGCAGGGGGTGAAGGTATCTGTCGACTTGGTAAGGGGAGCATGGAAGAGGGAGGGATGTATCTGCTAACTTGGCTAGGGGAACACGTAGGGGGGGGGGCTTAATCTGTCAGCTTGGCAAGGAAAGTAGAGGGAAGGGGGGGCGTATCCTGTGAACTTCGCCAGGGGAGCACGGGGGTGTTGTATCTATCAACACGGCAAAGGAGCATGTGAAATAGGGGGTGTATCTTGTCAACCGGAGCTTGGAGGAGGTCAAGTTGGCAAAGGAAGCACGGGCAGGGTATGCCCTGTAAACTTGGCAAGGGGAGTGCGAGACGGCATATAATCCTATCTATACCCTACTTAAATTAACAAGGGCACACTCGTTCAACATTTTCATGAATATTTGTCTTCGTATGCCCCCTGCAGGTTGGGGAACAGACAATTGGCTTGCAGCCCAGAACTTCCCGGGCTAGTTGTAAAAGGCGACTAAAGAAGGAGGAACGGTTCTGTGCGGGCTCCCTTGCACAGAACCAGACTGTATATAATCTTTGTGCTACACACGGTCTCTAAACTACAAAAGAAAGTTTAAAAAGTGTCTTTGTTTTGACGCCTTTTTTATATACTGTACATATTGTTCAGCATTATCAATCATCATCGTTGCGTAATTCGCATTCGTTCTTCAATCTCAGGAATGATGGTATCATGATACATGTACATGTATGGCATCAAGTTGTATATCTATGTTCTCTGTTCATTAGCACAGCTAATTTCTGATTTTGCCTTCCTTGCTCACATGCTAAAATGTTCTCGCATAACATGTGAAAAATCTATGTTCATTTGAAGAAGTTCATCTGAAAGAATCCACATATGATTTCCTGCTTTTCGTTACGGCGTGCGCCGATAGGCAAACGCCGTATTGTTTTGGCCTGGTACCTTTATTTATTTGTTTCTTTATTTTTTTTATTTTTTTTATTTTTCTCCTGCTTCGGTATTATTATTTTTTCGTTGTATTTGGGCGTTGTAAGAGGGATTGTAGTTTAAGGACCATGTGTATAGTAACAAAGACTTACAGTCCGGTTCTGCATAGAGGACAGCCACAGAACCGCTCCCCCATCTTTAGTCGCCTTTTACGACTCGCCCTTGGAGCTCTGGGCTGCAAGTCTATTCTTTGTTTTGTATTCTTTGTTTGTTCTTCGACTTGCAGGGAGTATCTCTCAGTTACATTTCTCTATCACATATCAGTTGTGATGAGATAGTATCTATAGGTGTCTTGTACAGTTATCCCCTGTCGATAAACCTGGTATGGTGGAAGCAGACTCGCAGCGGTTCATTGTGGCCTCAGTTAACCTTGCCTTGCTGTAACTGCCGATCTGGTTACTGCCCGGTTTCCCATCCTTCGATCTGGCTCCCTCTCCTGGTTTTTCTCTCCTCTCCTGGTTCCCTCTCTCCAATCTGGTTCCCTCTCCTGGTTTCCCTCTCTCTTTTTCCCTCTCCTCCTTGTTTATTGGGACCGTTATGGGCGCTCACCCATCCATTCCGCGCGCGAGAATCGAATCTGCGCCTATCCATCTCGGCTCTTGCTAATTTGCATACCAACTATTTAGGGGAAATTTGAAAATGAAATCAGCAGGCCTCAACAAACCCTAACCCAAACATAGCTCCAACCCTAACGCACCCCTAACCTTACTAGCTGACCCTAATGCACTTACCCTATTCATAATTAATCTCAATCTATTTAAGTTCCAAAACCAATGAATTTCTGTAGCTGGTATGCAAATTAGCAAGAACCAAGATGGTATGGCGCAGATTCTATTCTCGCATTCCGAGCGTTGAGGCTGTCTGGCGAGCGAGCCCTTCTGAAAGCACTGGCCATTCATTACCCGCTCAGAGTCTTGGCTCTTTGGAGAAACTAAATCTGCCCATTGTCTAGTACTGGATGGATTGTTTTTGTGATATCCACAAAAACAATCCATCCAGTACTAGACAATGGGCTATATTGTAATCCTCATTAATTCTCATAATGGAGGCATTATGAGAGGAATTCATGAGAAAATATTCATGAAGTGATCTTAAGAAAATCCTGGTCTTTAGAAGTTTAAAATCAGATCTTTTTGTAATATTATATTGCCCTATTTCTTTATTTTGCATCGTCACGCAGAATTATGACGTTATTGCTTTCTGCTAAGGGATTTGGGTTAAAAAATCTAAGTAGGAAATCTTAATGAAAACTTTGAAATGTACCTGAATTAACCCTGTGTTAATTAAAGAGTGCTACATTTTTGTTTGTAACTCAACTTGAGTGATATGTGCTATTATCTGGTGTAATTGGTGCTAAACTGCTTATTGCATCTTGTTGCCATTCAGCTTGCATGCAGCCCGTGACATCGATGGTGTGAATTCGTTGAATGATTGCGATTCGTTGCCCATTGTCTCTGCAGCTGATTTTACTGAGGCCCTAATTAATTGATGCACACTCAGTGTGCGGAGACTATAGGATAGATATAGTCTACAAATTACAATAAATCCGTTATTGGTATGTAGTAGCCTGTCATGCATAACACCATGCTGTCGTGCACATTATTATGCCTTTTGACCTCCCATATGTAGGCCTATGCCTGTATGTACTGTACATATAATCATGTACCTTACGGCCAGACATGTGCATTAGGGTGTCCCATGCTATACAGTGATTTTTTCAAAATTTAAATTTAGCAGTGCAGTCCCCCCAGAAAGTTTCACTA
>JAQIWG010001193.1:0-25903 GCA_034695025.1 Chamaedrilus cognettii
CGCCGCTCTGACTTGCGACTTCTGCATGGAAGTAAACGAGAATTATCGTGGAATCTTGACGTTCCTTGACTACATGCGCCGTCCATGCATCGCAGTCACTGCTAGACTATGACCGTGTCAGTCACACGGTCGTCTCGATATTGCGCCTATTGGATGATCAGCTCTTAAAATGTTTAATTTTTACCAGATTCTGGTCACTTCGTCAGTATTATTATTGTGATTACCACAATCTGAGCTCACTTGTCTCGTAATATTTTAAAAAGAAAAGCGGTTTTCTTTGGGAACGCGCTCATGGCTTGCGACGGAAACAACCTGCAAAACAGTTACTGTATTGCAGGGAAAAATGAAAAGAAAGCGTGGACGTCGGAGGAATGAAGTGGTCGTCAAGAATGGAGGCTGAAATATAACATCACAAGGGGCACGGGTCAATCACTGAAAGCTATCGTTTGAAGTTGATGGACTGGGAGGGGTGGAAGAAGATTGTGGAAGATGCTGCGAGGGCGCTACAACGTCAGAAATGACGGCCGATGACACCGGCGGAAAGGAAGAGAAGAAAGCTCACTAGCGGCCATTTTCCGCTTTGATAAATAAAAGCCTTACGCCTGCAAACACGACATCGCATTTTTTCTCGCAAAGATTAAATTTAATTAGATCGCAAAGTTTCTCTCAAGCGAAGCGTCCGATATCGCATACAAATATATTTTTAATCTTAGTTCTTATTGGCAAGCCTGTTCACAACAAAAAAATAAAATATAAAACTTGCAAGAAGTTAATAAACATGAGCAAAATAATGAAATTGCGCTGCTCTCCATATGTACATCATCATCAACATCATCATCATTTACGTTTTACGTCCACTTTTCCGTGTCAGCATAGGCTGGACGTTTCCCACGATGAGACACCCCATAACTCTCGGTTCTTTGCCATTTCTCTATTCATGCCTCGCTCCTTCATTTCGCTCTCTACCGCCTCCTTCCATGTTTTCTTCCCCTTCCTCTTCCAACGATCCCTTCCACCTTAGTATATCGGCATGCGGAAAACCAATCTTCCTCATTTATGCGTTCCACGTATCCAAACCACCTCAGTGTTCCTTTCTGCACCATGTCCGTTATACATACGACATATAACCGCTTCCTCAAATCTTCGCTTCCACTCTTGTCCTTCAATGACACTCCACACATCCATCTCGCCACCACTTTCTCTGTCCTCTCTAATCTCTGAAAATCCTCCACCTTAGCTGGCCATGTCTCACTTCCAAATACCGAAGTACTTTGCACACACATTTTGTAGAATTTCCCTTTGAGTTTCAATGAGACTTGCTGTCAAGATAGGTCCCAGTTTGTTAAAGTTTGCCCAGGCAAGAATGGTAAAATGAGATTCCAATTGCGCGCACGCGGGCAATTGGAATCTCATGTTACCATTCTTGCTGTGTGCATATAGGATCGTTTCTAACGAAACCACGGGAGCCAGTTGGTTTATGGCAAGAATGCCAGATATCCATTAAATGCAATTTGTACAGAAGAGGATAAATATAGACACAAGGATGTAATAAATGAACAATCATTGTGGAGACCTAAGAAGATTATACCGTTAGACTAATTTAATTAGCAGGCGCAATGGTGCATGCAACCGGGCTTAGGCGATGTAGTAGTACTACCCAATAGCAGGCCAGCCGTCGCTACAAATCTAATTAAAACTCTTCTAGGGACTAGGCTCCGGCCAATAACAGACGGCGGACACTGCAGAGCCAAATAGCATGATTGTAAAAGAGGCTGCAACCTGTTGTAGAAAAGTGAAAACTGATTTTAGGTCAAGGAAATCAATGCTAAATTGTTTTAAATGAAATTGTGTTATAAAAGAAATTCTGTCCATTGAAACGAGTTGCGCCTTCATTCTACCAACGCTACAAACGCAAACGCAAGCGATGCTCGAGCGCAAACGCCAAGCTCGAGGGCGACGAAAGCGGTGAAACTAATGCAATAGCGTCTCAGAATCGGCGCAAACGGTGCGAAAATGCCTCAGTTACTGCCGAAATGAATTTTGGCGCATTTGTAGCTGATGTCCAATAGGCCCATTGCTCTAGGTATGTATCCGGTGTAAGGTTAGAGTGTCATGGGCGAGACGTAATCGCCATACAATTATGTTATGTTTGAAGCAATGTCATACTTAATTAAATTGGAAGTCTTGGATTAAATTGATATTAGGGTAGGGTTCTGATTGGCGTAGGCCATATAGGGTTGGATGTAGGCATACAATGTCATCTACTTCAAGGACGTTGGGTCTACAAATAGCACACTGTCTGAATATTAAAAATTCGTCGCCAGTAATCATTCCTATCAGACCTAGTACAGAAACAACGAAAATAAATTGCGCGTAAAGAAGACAAGGGAGGGCGACAGTGGAGGTAAAATTTATGGAGACAAAAGGATCCCCATCTTTTCCTAATTTTTCAGAAATTGCGTTATAAAGGCAGAATAAACGGACGATCTGGATCTGTCGTGACAGCATGTCAATTTGCTAATGGCAGGCTAGGTGACACCCAGATAAATTACGCTGGAAGTCCACGGTATTACCATATTATTCGCATTGACGGTTTTGCAATCTGCATGCCACGGCTTGCCAATTCTCAGACAGCTTAATTTTGCAATGTTTAACTTCAGGTCAATAGCATCTAGCTCATTGCATCATATATCAATCATAAATTGTAGTTCACGTACTAAAGGTGACAATGGAATCAAGTTGTCAGCGTACATGAAAAAGCCTAACTTCAAGCCATCCATCACGCACCCATAGTTGTCAAGTTTTGCTAACATGGAGAAATAAATAATAGACGCAACACATTTTGTTAATTTTGCAACTACGAACATTAAAACAATCGCCTATGAAACATAGTCAACGAATAAACGAACACATATTTAAATTTTAACGTAAAAGGTACTCTATCTTGTGCACTTTGCAAAACGGAATGTCCCTGGCATCCAACCTATCCACACCAGGCGATCCTTCGCCATTCTCTTTATGTTTCCATACAATCTTCTTTCCAGCAATTTATGTGTCATTCCTATTCTCTTCCTTCCCCTCGCCCTGTTGCCCTTCATCCTTCCCTCCAGTATTTCACTCATTAATCCCTCTTCTGTCACTACATATACGTCACAATTTTACTTTCTTTGCACAATGATGTCAACAAGTGCTTATTTGTCCCCAACTCTTGCCACACCTCCTCGCTTGTTCTTTTCACCGTCCAGCAATTTTTTTTGATTCTCCAAATCCAGTTCTGAAAGGCCTTTATTCTTCTTACATCCCATTGTCCGAACGTCTACGTCTCTCTGCATTATTCGATCACACAACAGGTTTCACGATCTCTTCTTCAATCTTTTTTACTTCTTATTCAAGTTTTTGTCAAAATTTCTTGCAGCTACTCAGGGGCATATACAGACGCAGAAAATAACTTGGTTGAAATGAGGGCCGCCATGGAACTTAATAAAATACAGGGAGCCACGCCGGCAATAGGGCCCCTGCACCCCTCGGCAAGGGGGGCACATCTAGGCGACGGAGCCATATACCAAGTTTGGGCACATTCCCCATTGCCCACCCACTTTTAAAAGAGAAAGGGCACCACGGAAAGGGGGGTACAGTAAAAACGCTCCATGTGAAACCTAAACGTAGCCTACAGTAATACTGATTGATGTCATCCGACACACGCTACAACACAGGCTAGCCTACATCATTTTTTCCCTTAACTGCATGCACTTAGCACATGCACTATGATAGGCCTCTTATGCTAATAATGTTTCATAATTATGCTTGTATTCTTTTGTCTGCTAACAAAGAGTGAATTTTTAAAATGATAATAATTAGGCTATAACACTATTCAACTATTTAGGGCCCAACTCCAAGCATGGATGTGTAACAGAACAAATAGTCCAAAATACAGATAAGAATGGCATCGGAACTGAATGAGCACTGGTATGAATTGCCTGAAAGTTTTATTAGCACCCCACCCACTCCCCCCCCCCTACCGGTCGTGAGTTCCTAAACGGAATTTGCTGGCAACTTCTTTTCTGAGGGAACCTCAAAGCTTTGTTAACAAAAATTTAGTCCGTAAATGAAATATTTGAAACTGCTGCTGTAGATGTTGAGTGTACGGTTAGTGTGCAACTGCGTTTGGTGTAGGCCTAAGTTGTATTAAATGAGTCAATGAGCGTAAAGGTGTCTAAATCAAGGGTCTAGCTAGACCTATGTGGTCGATCATGTGAATTTTAATTACTGTACAGCAAAGTAAACAAAAACTAGTCGAACACAAAATTTGGATATTAACTTACTGCTCCCCTTGCTTATACATTGTATACCTGTTCTCTCAATGACATGGAGTCCCTCCCACTTAAAAAAAGTCTAGTAGCATATACACTAAGGTGCAGTGAAAAAATGAAAATGAAAATTTACTTCTGGCAGGGTATGCGCTAGTTGTGGTGTGATATAGTAAAGCAAATAGCAAAATATTCTAAATGTTGGTCAATGCTTTGAACTGCCCCAAGGGTCATACTTTTTCGAAAAATTCGTCAAAAAATCCTAAAATATCAAATAAAAAAAAATCTTTGTTGATGACAAATAATGCAGAGAACAAGTTTATATCTTCATTTTTAGGCAAATATAGCGACCTACTAAGAGAGATATAAAGCGATTTAATATCTTTGTGTAGCTTAGTACTATTAGCAATTGAAGACAAATAAGGACAAGGAAGATGAAGATTTCACACTTTAGAAGTGCGCTTTTGTAACTACATCTTGTATCTAGACAAGCCTGCTATTTACAACGTTGAGTGTTATTGTGGTAGAAACAAAAATCATAAAACTATCTAAATGTGGGAGATATATTGGCATGGCCGTAGAAGAGAAAAAGTTGAACAAGTCAGCAAGTTCAAATATATGGGAGCGTGGATTACATAGGATGTGAAGCAGAAATAAGGATCAGGATCGGAATGGCAAAGGATACCTTTAGCAAGAGAAGAGAGCTGTTGACTAAAGGGCTGAGCAGTGAAAAAGAGGATCGTGAAAGCAGTTGTTTGGTCTATTACATGTACATTAGTATACTGGGCTGAAACTTGGACACTCAAGAAGCGGGACACAGTCATGATGAATAGAAGCGTTTGAAATGAATATGATTAGCAAACACAGAAGACAACAATGAAGGTATTGAGAGCAGTACGTGAGCAAACAAGAATGGAAGTAATGGTCAGAAGAAAGAAAAACTTGATTCGACATGTAATCAGAGAAGACTTCAGAGATAATCAGATTCTCGTTCTTCTCTTCATCTTTCCAGATTCCCTCTTAAGCAGGTCGTCTATCATTCCAGTACATCATTTCTTCCCGGTCCTCCCTCGCCCGTCATTTATTCCTCCATCATATCTCTCAATGGTCCAAGAAGGATTTTTGAGAGATGTGATGGAGGAAATAATGACGGGCGAGGGAGGACCGGGAAGGAATGATGTATTGAAATGATAGACGACCTGATTGAGAGGGAATCTGGAGAGATGAAGAGAAGGATGAGAATCGGCTAGGGTTGAAGGTTTGGACGCCAAAGCCCTGACATCTGGCGGAACACTGATTAAAAATAATATGTAAAGCTGTTTCCAGAAGAGGCTTCAGTTGATCTGTGTACAAAAACCTGATCCTGAAGTGCATTCAAGATAGCCTACAACGGTTCACATAATGCACCACGTGCTCATGGTTCTCGTCATCTGTGGATATTAATTAGTTCTCGAGATATTTGGATCCAGAGCTAAGAAACATTGTTTTTTCAGATAAATGTTTACTTTGCCCAGTTGAGATTTTTCTGTAGTCAGTCGAGTCAGTCGCCCAGTAAACATATTTTTGGAGTATGCTGACTGATGAAAGCAATTGGATTTGTGAACTAGCGTGTAGAAGAATCCTTGAAGTCCGGTAGAAACAGTCCGGAGTCATCAATTACCATGGCATGGGCCTCAGACAGTGCAGAGTTCCTACAATCAACTTCGAAGCGGCTTACTAGTGACAACATCGCTATGATTGAGTGGCAAAACATTAACGGACATGTTTCGTCGATTCCGATAGATGTTTTTGAGAGTGACATACAAGAAAGCATTAAAACGAAGCATTTCGTAAATGTTTGCAACTTTCTCAGTTTTCCATGTCGCACGTAAGAAACAGCGAGATGTATTCGACTTGTGACACAAGCTGCATCAGCAGTTGCTGATGAAGAGAGAGGGGATAGCTTTAAAAGATCCTAGATGAGACTATTAAAGCAAGATTGTGTCACAAAAGCAGAATCATTTCACATCGAATCTCAGTTTAAACTCGTGATTTTGTATTTTAGGACATACACATTGCACTCAATATCGCTAATGCCTGACCCTGAATTCTTGCTAATGCTATCGTGTAGGCCTGTTAATGAATCAAACATGTGAATTAAAAAAATTAAATCTTAAAGATGAGACGATTATGTCACATGCAATAATAACCTGATCGATTAGCATTATTGCAGCCATTTACTACAAGTCTACAAGTACATAGCAGTTACTGTAGCCGCACGCGCTGTAATTAATTCGTGCTACGGCGTACAGCAAAACTTCATGAGTCTTGGGGCAGTAATAAATCGCATTATTTTAAATCATTTTATTCAGAAAAGTAGATCGATAATGATATTACAACTAATCCACACCCTGCCATTTAAAAATAAAAATAAAATATTTGTTACTATAGCGTTCACTGCGCCTTACTATACACAACTCTAGCTAGGCCACGTGAAATTGGTTTGTGCGTTTGTGTACCCTGTTCGACTCTTGCAAGCCTACTTCCTCTACAAAGCAAGAAATCCCCATTCAGTGAAATCCACTGTCTATTAGAAGATTTACCGTGAAACATTAAATTTCTTTCTGCATGAATTTCTCGCTGTTTGTCCATCAGAAATTTCGCTGCACTTAGTTTTTGGTGTTTTTGGGATTCCGCCTTAATCAAATTTTACCTTCTATTATCCTTGCAATTAAACAAATAAATTGTCTAAATTTAATTAACACGTCATTGTTATTCTCAGTACTAGTTATTACAACAAAGCCGTTTTAGCTCTCTAAATATAGCAATTATTATGCTATAGTGTATAAAATTGTAAATTATAGGGCATAAAAAGTATATCCCCAGCGAATTTGCGATAACTCAGTCAAAATTTAACATTTTTCCTCCACCTTTGAAAGGATTGTTGCTAAGATAAATTGACACAAAATTTGAATTGCGAAAAGTTTCAATCTTCCTCGAGAAACAACTCGAGTTCGGAGGCGTGGCCTATTTCTTTGCACAAAATGTCAAGCTCTAACGCCAAATGGGAGAAGTTCCATGATTTCGGCGTTGCAGAAATTCCCAGGACAACAGAAATTCCTGGGTTTCGTCGGCGTGACAGAAATTCCTGGATTTCGGCGTGACATAAATTCCTAGGTGTAGGCGAGAAGAAATTCCTGGGTTCCGGAGTGACAGAAATTCTTGGGTTTACAGAATTTATTGGTTTCGGCGTGACAGAAATTCCTGGATTTACAGAAATTGCTGGGTTCGGCTTAACAGAAAATGCAGGGTTTCGGCGTGACAGAAGTTCTTGGATTTCGGCTTAACAGAAATTTCTGGGTTTCGGCCTGACAGAAATTTCTGGGTTTTGGGACAGAAATTCCAGGAACAAGCCGAAAATCCAAGAATGTATGTCACGTTGAGACCCAGGAATTTCTGTTATCCCAGGATTTTCTGTCACCCCGAAACCCAGGAATTTATGTCACGCCAAACCCAGGAATTTCTGTCAACCCAGGAATTTCTGTCAACCCAGGAATTTCTGTCACTCCGAAACCCAGGAATTTAACCCATTTGGCGGGATAGCTTGACAATGTGCGCAAAGAAATAGGCCACGCCTCCAAACTCGCACTGTTTATCGCGGAAGATTGAAAATATTCATCATCTTAAGTCTCCCCCAACCTAAACGACGCACCCCCTGCCTTCCAGCCCGGGTGATCGTAGATAAAGTCTTAAGAAAGGCGCACGAGTTCTCGCGCAAGATTGAACACGTTCAATGTTTCGCGAGTTCTCGTGGACCGCGAGAAAATATATCGTCCACGAGCGAGAATTGCACCGCGAGATCTCGCTCTCTGCGTGATCTCACAGGCAGCGTGATATATCTCGCTGAGGGCAATATCTCGCTGAGGACGAGATCTCGCCGAATATATCTCGCTACAGATGGATGGATGCCTTGTTCAAAAAGCTTACAGGCCTACATGAATCCACTTCAAGGCTCTCAATAATTTGAACTATGACGAAACAGACGACCACATATCAGATTACACCGTGCACGCAACGCGTAGGCTAATATTTTACTATTACAGCTCGTACAATGTAGGCTGTAGAATGGCCCGTGGTTTACAAACTAAGCCTAGTTAACCAAGTTTGCAGCCTGCACTAAGAAATAAGTTCTCTTAGGATGGATTAGATTACTGCAAGTTAGCTAAACTATCCTCGTTGCACTCATCCCCCTGTTCCCGCCCCCCCCTAGAGCTACCGTTTTATAACTTTTACAATCGGTGTCACCGGCTCGTTTATCGAACGAAGGCGAGGAATGAGCATAATCATAATCCTATACGTTTGTAAATTCGGATCCGGGGGGGGGAGGTGACGGCAGAGGATTATACCTACCTCCCCCCCTAGCATAATAGTAAACATGTCGTCCGAAAGAAAATTGTTTAAAATAAAGCCATCTTTGTCAGATTGTAACACAAAAAGCAAATGATTTTAGCGCGAAAATAAGACCTCGATACAGTTTAATAAAGGTTTTAAGTACTAGAACGCTTAACAGTAATGATTGTGTATCGCGTCTTCTTATTTGTTGCTTTAACTGATGTTTTAAATCCAAAATGATTGTCTATTATCGATAGTGCGATATTTTATTAACTGTTCTTAATTTAGACAACTGACACATCAGTTGATAAAACTGGAGGGCAACAGAGTCACTGTAGGCCTACCCTTACGGAAAAGTCACATGTGACCCACATGTGACTCACATGTGGTTACATGTGGGTGTTACAAATCAACGTTTGACCACATGTGGAACTACATGTGGACACATGTGGACCCACATAATTTCACATGTGGGTCACATGTAGACGAAAATGTTTGCGTGTTACCTTTCTGTGACCCATATGTGACTTACTTTTGAATCACATGTGAATTACATGTGGTTGTTCCAAATCCACGTATAAACCACATGATTTCGACATGAAATCAACATGTGGGTCACATGTAGAAATCATGTGGTTTTTCCGTAAGGGTATACTCACACTGACACCGCTTACGCTTCGCCGGTGTCACCGCCGACGGTGCACTTCCGCCCCGCGTAACTAAACAAACATCTTCATTATGTGCGACAGGGTAAGCCTGTTTTTGAGAAGAAAGGCTGTGTCCTGTATATTGAAAGGCTAACCTCTATATTGCGGACACGTGACGCATTCTCTTCTAAGAATGCCAGCCATTAAAAAATAAAAAATTGCACCGAGAAGGTCAAATGAAACAAGCAACAAAAGAGCTGGGGGATCGTGCACCGTTTTCACAATTTGTCAAAAACTTCCGTGATATAGATGCACGATCCCTGAAATGTAGTCAATATCCGTTCATTTGATGCTAAGTAATCATGGTGCAATCTCTCAAAATGACGTTTCTCCCCCCCCCAACTTTTTTAAAGTTGGACTTAATTAGGCTAGTTACTTAATAATATTTTTCAAAAAATGTGTTGAGGATTTTGTAGTCTGGAGTCGGCATTGCAGTATATATATTAGGTATTATAATAAGTATTTTATGCATATAGGTTTGTAGTCTGTAGTCTGACGGTGTGACGGAAAAATCGTGTAAATTTGGTGAATAGTAAACAAGTTCTCGCCATTCTCGTCAAAGACCCTCGCCCCCCCCCCCCCCGCTACTCCGCTCCCCGGCTGACCCCTTGATATTTACAAAGAAGTGAATAGCTCAGAACAAATCATCTGAGGAGGCAAACGTTTTGAAACATAATATATGACTATGATGCTGAAAGTAGTCTTCCAGGGGATCACTAGTTTGACTGATTAGAGCTAAAAATAAGCAGATTTTTTGCAGAACTCAACGGCATTGACTGGAATAGCCTGAGATATTCTTAAAGTGATGCCGATGCTGCATTTGATAAATTCAGTTGCAAAATACAGCATTGCTATAACTGTAGCTTTCCACTTACAAAAGTTTCAATTCGAGCCTCTATAGATAAGGAACGGATTACAACTGGCCTAAAATCAGTAGCAGAGGAAAACTAGATTCTATACAAAAAAAAATTAATTTAGAAATGAAGATGATGCCAAAAATACCAAAACTTTAATGCTATTTTTGAAGAGAACAAAAAGCAGGCAGAGACATCATACTATTATAATCGCAAATTTGATTATCGCTTTATTGATTCAAAAAAATGTGGCGACAAGTTTATAATTTCTGCAGCTTTAAAAAGCTAAAATCAAAAATTAAAATTAAATTAATAAACTAGTAATAAACCAAAAAGACATTTCGGACCCTGTCAAAGTTAGTGAAGAAATAAAGACCAATTTTTCACACATTGGTGAACATTTGTAAAAATTACTTCCTGTATCTAACATTTCTTACAGACAGTATCTGCATAACTCTATTAAAGATACTATGGTTCTGACAAGTATTTAAAATAAGGAAATTTAAAATTAAATTTTCAAACTAGATCCTGGGAAAGAGTCAATTCTGATTAATCCCGTATAAATAAATGCACCAAAAGCAATTAATTCCTTGCATATTTCAGAATTTTTTTGCTAAGAATCAGCAGTTACACAGTTATAACATGCGGGTTTGAGAGGAATTGCATTCAACTCATGTTTAGGACAGCGATGTGTAAAATTTCAGGCAAGTGTAGCTTGGAATACATTGTCAAATGAACTGAAAATTACAACATAAGTGACTGCATTTAATAAATTATTATATGCTTAGCCTACTTAATCACACTCAAGGATCAGTTAAGCAAACAAGCCAGTAATCACTTTTTAAACTTATTTTTTCAGACTTCTGCTTTTTATAAAATTTTCTAGGACACTTTAACTTTTTTTGTTTTTTTGAGGCCTATATCGGCGATCAGCCTTGATAGACAGTGTTTGCCTTTCTGACAGCCAGTGTCACCGGTTAGCGCGGCGGAAAATGCAATAATTTTATTGATAGTTTGATTCTTAACTATTCGTGTTATTTTGCGTTTTTTGCTGTGCCAGCGAATAAAAGTCAAGTCCAGGATAATGTCAAAATGTAAAATTTTGAAAAATTGGGTGGAGGGGCTCACGGGGGAAGGGACCCTTTCCTCAACGTCCGAAAAAACCTGTATAATACGAGCATAGGACGCATTTTGTTCAGAAAATGGTAAAAATTCGTTAAGTGTTAGCTAAATTGTTGTGGCCAAATAATTTAAAATTGGGTATAAACTTATTCCTAAAATTTTTGGCAATCGTTATCCCTCATTATGCGACATAAACATTTTGTGAATATACTTACAGAAGACTTTGTGGTAAGTAAAGCCCCTAGAAACAAGCACGTAGTCGCTTTCTGAAGTTGAATTTCTGATTATACATGCTTTTAAAACCTTGCGTCTGCCGTTAGTTTTAGGTTACGGGTAGCGTCCATTATTTAGGATGCCAAGCAGTCTGGAGGCGCAGAAAAAGTTGTCCCTCTCGCGACTAGCTGGCGAAGCGCGTAGAGTGGTTAACCACTTTATTTCAAGCCCACTGTTCTGAGTAAGCTACACTTGGGCAAATACAAAGTAAAACCATTAAAAAACCAGCGTCAAGCCAAACAGACACCAATCCATCATTTCTTGTTTGCAGTCATAAATGACGCACGCTAGGGATCAACAGTGATTCAATGTCAGTCGCAGCCTATAGAGTGGCGTGAGCGGCGCCAGCGAATCCAAATAGCGAGCTGTGCTCGTCCTGCTGCAACGATCGACAGGCACTGACGTGTCGATATTTTAGACGTCGCTGATCTGTACTTGCGTAGACTACTATTTGTTCATTGCATTATAGCATGGCTCAACGAAAATAGACTATCATCAACTGTATATCCTTGAAAATTTGCGACGGAATGTGTTGCATGGTGTAGCGTGTAGGCAATTATGAAATACAGCGGAGACAAATAGTCTATGGCAAAACTAATGACTGACATTATAGGACCTAATATCGAGCGGTTATGTTTGGCTCACGATTTTTGGCCATCCCATAGATCACGCCCTAAAATGGGAGGAATTTCTCAAATAGCGCACAGAAGTATTTGAAATGGGAGTGCATCATTACGAAAGTAGAAAAAAAAAATTCCGTGTTAGGGCGTGATCGAGCGGTTCGGAGATTTTCTGGCGGCATAGCGTTCTTTTAGAACTGCGGGTATTCTGGATAAGCCTAGATTGACTAAGTTTTGAAATGCGCATTCATGTACCTGTAGCCTACAGTATTGCATTAGTCAAGCGCTACGCCTGGTTTGGATTTTTGCGTCGTCGTCGTCAGAGGCAAAATGATCGTGCTCTGATCATTGATTTCATGTCGAAGCAATGGTAGAAATCAGCGGAGAACGTACGCCGACGTAGAGTAGGATGATAGGACCAGTTGACCAACATTACATTTTCTGATAATTGGGCAGAAGTGACCTTTGGATTAGACTGGGAAGGTGTAATTAAATTTGACAATACAGCGATCGAATTTGATCTATGTGTTGCTGAGGACCACTGACCTGAAGTATGAAATTAAGAACGGCGTGCGAAGAATACTTTTACACTTTTGTAGTTAGCAATCAAGCGTTATGCTAAACTTTATTTCGTTTGTAATTAATCGAAAGATACACGAAAACAAACCAACATAATGTAACAACATGTTGGCTTATATCCAAATATAAGCAATATACGCCTTGAAAGGATGGTCATGTTATAATTATGGTGCGGTGCGAGGCTATCAAAACTCACCATGGTTGCGAACAAGGGATGCGGAGCAAGTCGGATTGACCAAAATAATAATTCTGCTTAGGAACGTTAATTGTACACAAACTACATACTTAGGCCCTACCATGTAAACTACTATCATAGGGTTACATGTAAACCAGATGTGTTTTCTGCAGGAATGGCTAAATCTGAGATAAAAGTACTGATGCTAATCACATCACTTCTGTAGCAGCACCTGCCTGTTATATTGTATTATCGTGTACATGCAATCAGTGTATAGTTATGGCGACCGCGTCAGATACGTACCCGGCGCCACGCTATATCACTATGCCATACGAGAAACTGAAGATAGTGAAGAAGGAGATTGGCATCGGAGCATACGCCACAGTGCACAAGGCGCACCATGTCGACTGGGGAAGCTACGTGGCGTTCAAGGAACTCAATCTCAAGTCGCTCAACTCAACGAATGGCGAAGAAACAGAGTATGGTTTATCGGCTAACTTTAAAATGTATTTACATGTTTGACATCTGCTTAATAAAGCCTGGGGTTTTGTATATGAACGAGTTTCAATTGAGCTATTCCGTGCACTGAACTCGTTATATTGGCAATGGACTCTTTGGCGTTGCATTTGTTTTCTGTGATGCATCTTTTACAAGCATTTTGTTGAAGATTGTGTAATGCCTCCTTGTTTTCTTTGCTATTTTCAATAAATAAATGCTGATTCATGATGCAGCTATAAACGACAAGTAAAATAAGAGCTGACCGGAAGGATAATCTGCTGAGAAGAAATCGCTTGCGATATGTAAAGGGGTCGAGAATCGGTTACGCTGATAGATTTTCGCACCAAAAACAAACTATACGGCAGAACACTAAAGAGAAAGTAAAAGCAGAAGAAGAAGAAAATGTAATGCGTGGAAGTATTACGCTGGATCGAAAAATTGGTAACCGTCGTGTTTTCTTGCTTTACGTGGCAGGATGTCCCGAGATATGGACCGCGAGGCGGAGATACACACGCGCCTGCGTCACGAAAACATCGTCAGTTTTATCGGCGTCGTGTTCGAACCCGAGCATCGGGGCTTCGTGCTGGAATATGTCAAGTTCGGCTCTCTCTGCAATTTTGTGAGCTCTCTGCAGACTAACGGTATGTACAAAGAGCACATTCAATAATTAATGAAATGCATTGGAACTGTATGGCATGCTATTTATTGCATCTATCACGGAAACAAGGTCGTGCGCAAGTTATACAACACAACTCCAAAGATTAAAATAACAGCGCACAAATGAACCCTCCGCAACATACATTTTGATTAGTCTACTCTATGCATCTCAATACAATGTACTTACATGTATACATATATTTAGTTACCCAGCAACAATAACGTGAAATATATAGGCCAGGTAATAATATGCAATAGCGGAATTTGTATTTATATAGTTCGTCATAGGATTGAGATCAGAAAAAATTCACTAGGTTGTTCTGGTCTTTCACAATAGAAAAAAATGTCATTTGCATGTCTCTTATTTTGCTAAAGTGTGCTTGCCCGTCACGGTGGCCGCGTGAACAAGTCAATCAGCGTTGCCTACAGAAGTGTACGTGGTATTTCCTTATGAAGGAACACGCACACGCTGCACAAGTGTCTGTGGACGAACTTGCGATACTACTTAGCCTATGCGCCCTACTGTAAATGTTGTTTCAGCCTTAGGCAAACATTTGCGCCCATGCAATATTCTGTAGAATGCTGCACTGAACGTACGAGTGTATAAAATGCTTTCAAAGAATTGTCACCTTAAACACCAATCATATAAAGTAATGCATTATTGACTCGATAAAAGGTCGATACTGCTGCAGAATATGTGCAATACATGTTTATAAGTCGTCTTTATAAAAACTACTATGCCTCCCTAAAGTAATTTATCTAAACGGAGTTTAAATTTGTAATTAAATAACCGTCTGTAGTAGGCTAAAAAAGACTACTATTGGTCGGTTCTGTGCAAAAGAGCCGGGGTCGACAACGGCACATAACCGCTACCCCTTATGATATGCCTTTGCAACTCATCCAAGGAACTCTAAGCTGCAGGCTAATTCTTTGTTACCCCATTTGCAGGGAATTTCTCAAAACATCGTTAGTGTTTGCTATGATGGTTGTGCGTAGGAAACAACGTTGAAGTACCAGTGATGTTAAAGAACAAGATAGCGCACGAGGTAGCGTCAGGAATGGCCTATCTGCACACGTTCACTAAATATCCAATTCTACACGGGGACCTCAAGCTGCAGAACATACTCGTCGGGGACAACTTCAATGTCAAAGTTGGTATTTTTGTTGCTACTTTTATTGTGTCACCTTCATCAGCGTATCGGCCGCTGTCGTCGCCTGAGATTTAGCCTCTCATAGAGTCTCATCATAGTAAAACTCTCAACGTCGGAATCGTATGATGATTTGTTTATATTGACGATGTAGGACCTGAGATATCCGCACCTACGATTTAAGCAAATTATGTTTTTTTCCATCTCCGTTTGCATGACATATTTTTGGTGCGTAACAAGTGCAGTATACACACATACTGTACGTACATGCCCAACGGGGCTTCCAGTCTCGTGACGTTTCAGTGCCAGCAATAGCGTCACAGCGTTACGGTCTTGTACCCGCCGACTTAAGCTACAACAGTTTCCTTCTTGGACAATGCCACGGAAGCCGCCAGAGATTCGTCATGTTTTGTATTACGTGCACTATTTGTTGCTTAAGAACTTCACAGCATATAAATCATATCGCGTGGGTATAATGTAGATCTTCTTCATTGCGCTGCCAAATTGTACATATCTTGTGTCCAAACCTGGAGCGCCAGATGTGTTTGTCTAGTTGCTTGAAGCAGCTGAGCCCGATTTCAATTCTTCGCCGGATTTCAGACTCACTACCGCCGGTACTCACAATCTGTACCCCTAGGTATGTGAAGGAGTTCACGACTTCAATCTCGGACCTCAGCGGCGTCTTAACAGTAGGCGTGTTGCTAGTAGTAGTGGTTTGTATCTTGATCTTGGACCAATTGATCTCCAGTCCGAAGGTCGCTGCCTCTGCCTGCATGATGTCGAGGCTCAGTAGAAGAACCTGCAGCATCTCCGCAAAAAGCGCCACGTCGTCGGCGTAGTCCGGATTTGAAAACGACTGATCTCCAATGCACGCGCCGAGCTGACCCTTTTTCACAGCAGTTCCATCGTCCAATCCACTGGAGGAAGAAAGACGTTTGGAGCTATTGTGCAGCCTTGCCTCACTCCGCCATTGATACTCAACCAGTCTGATTGTCTTCCATCCACTCGCACGCAGCTGACTGTGTCTGTATACAGTTGCCGCGCAAGGCTAACTATTTTCTCAGGTAGCCCGATGCACCAGTGGTGCGTGGACGCAAGAGCCGCAGGGCTGCCCCAGGGTTTCCATGAGACCAGAGCCTTGGTGGCAGACCGGCTCAATGCCAGCGCCACACCGCTTTCCTTCTTGGTCGTCACCGCCTTGCCTGACCATAGGAATCTGTATTGTCCCGCCATCATTTCTCCAGATTCGGCCCACCTCACTTCCTGGAGCCCCATGAATGAGATGACTGGCAAACCAGTCCATTTCATCGGCAAGCAGCCCCTCATCGATACTTGAGGAATAGACACAACATCCGGGGTTGCGCCATCGGCTGTGGGAGCCGTGGGGCTCGCTGCAGTCAAGGACGCCGTCGTCGACGCCACCGCCCCCGTAGTCAATTTATCGCAGGCGACCCGAGGTCAGCCGACTTGCGCGCACCTTGGTGACCCGCGCGACGAACGAGGCGTTTTAAGTTTCTGTTTTTGACTACTCACGCTCATTTCTTTGGCAGGTAATTTTTTCCGGCAGCCTTCCAGACCAGCACGAGGTAGACGGCGGGTCTGAGCGACCCATGTAACGTCTGGCTCCACCGTCAGGAGACGGACATGGCCCGGCGCTGTTGGCGCTGTTGGCCCTTAGCCCGGGGGTTTCACGGCCTTTCCTGTTCTCAAGTGTAGTAATTTGGATGACAAAGGTGCGAGATCATCAACAAAGATGCGAGATTCAACAAAGCATTTAATTCTACGTTAGTTTGCAAATGGTTTTATTAAACAGCTCGGGATAACTGAATAAAATGATAAACTCACGCTCACAGTCAGTGCTATGCTGTTTTAGATTTCAGACTTCGGTTTATCCAAGTGGAAGGAGTACACACTGAGCCATACTAAAGGCAGCTCGGCCTCCCTGAGTGGCCTTTTTTGCGCGCCGTCGCACATTGCTCCCGAGAAATGGGCAAGCTACCAAACGGATCCATTCAACGAGAATCAGGATCCAGATGTGAAATCCGATGTTTATAGTTTTGCAATTCTGCTGTGGGGGCTATACGTCAATTGTCTAGAACAACTGATGCCGTTCAAGTACAGCTCTCCGGGTAATTTCATGAATTTTGTTATTTATGAAGCAACATCCAAGCGCATCGGAATCAAATGGATATATAAATGCATAAGAGGGAGAGGGTGTTGCTGGTATTTAACTGTGCATTTCGATTAGCATGGATGTTAACCGAAATTTTGAAGTCATTGCACTATATTATTTTTAATAAAAGGCATTTTCTGTTTAGTAAATTACTTTGATAGGCTATTTGCTGTGGGATTTATCCTCTCCGATTTGAATTGTGAGAAAAATAATCATGATAAAAATCGTGTGTTTGTAGTTCAGTTGGGTGAAGCTGTGCGGCGCGGAGAGCGACCCTTGCTGTCCCACCTTCAGACTGACACTCCACAGCTGATTATCAATCGGATTCCTGCGTATTGGGACAGCGAACCGGAAAATAGACCAATATTTCCAGGTAGTGTCTACAAGTAAACCGAAATAATTATAGGCTTAAATTTCGAATCTCAGCGATCGAACTACAGCAGGCCTTTCCGGGATATTCTGCACGTATATGTATAGGCTACCCATCCTTGTACAGTCATGCCAACTATCTGCTGCATTTTCCCGTATATCTCTTCCCGCTTGTGTCAGATCGTTTTCGGATAGCATATTGAAACGCAAGGTGTTGGCCTAGGTTTGTCCACGCTGCCTTGCTACGCGTTTTCCTATCCACAATTATTGCCTACTACTATACCACTATACCAGCGGGGGCTCTCGTTGTCTGTGTATGATTGTGTACTACAGAACTGCTGGAACCCCGGCCGTGCAAACTACAGGCTTGGCGCTATATGTTCTTGGGGATCTTGGACTGCAGTAATGACCGCTGTCCACTAGTGCCATCTTAGGGAACTTAGCATCTTGTACAGGGAACTATCTGTTGCTCGTCTTAGCTATGCGATTGTGTATTAGTTCTAGGCGTCTCAGAAGAGTTATATGAGGCAATGCGCACGTAATAGTTATTATGGTTGTTGTAGTTACATTAGAATAGCGATGTAGTGCGCTGACGAGGAAAGAGATGCACACATAGGCTAGCTGTGGCCAATGTGGCCGCTTGGGGAAATCAGTCACGGAATTATGCCACAGTAATTCTGCTGCGGTTTTATGCGTTCCGCACTTTATTCGTTGCGCTGATGTTCCCGCCAATTCGACTTTTCGTCGGGTCCTGAATTTATACTAAATTCTAAGCGATTATCTATCGGCAGCATCATTGTCATTTCCGCTTTTCTCATTCAATTTTTGTACTAGCACGGGTTGCAACTTGCACGTCCGCAATCATAGACACAAGACCTCACATGCCCTGATCACACGACGGCACATTGGGAGACTGATAGGCCTCCGGGGAGCCGGCACTTAAACAATTATTAAGGAGATGAGGACATTGATTCAAAGTCTGCGAGAGCTCCCTCCAGCATCAATTAAACACAACTAACGCCCGGCCTAGAAGACTTAAGGCATCAAATTAATTGTACACTTAGTCCCCGTCTTAGTATTCCCAATCCCGAGCATTGTGTCAAAAACACTGGACAATCCATGAGTAACGAAGCCGTGCTTTTGTTGTGCCGTGGCCTGTTGAAGCATACTTGCAGACCGCAAGCGCTTCCTGCCGTCGAACGCGCCCAATGCGAATACAGCAGAGGCAGGGCTGCCGGACAGAGAAGTCATGTCCTGAGCATATCACTTACATAGGCTGCTTTAGATGCACCCTTTGAAGCCTTAGGCTATCATTGATATATATGTAGCCCAGGCTATGCATAACGGGCCTACTCTGGCATGTTTCGGATCTGCGTCCAGTAATTGAATGCTTTTAATTTCTCTGTAAATCGAATTTATAACAAAACAGATTACTATGTGCGGATCCATTGTTTTTTGTTCTACTCTTTAGCCGACATTTAAATTTACACGTTTCGTGCGATCACCGAGACGTTGCGATACATTTGTTTGACTTAAGGGGAAGTAGAATCGCATATTCATAAAACGAAGTAAAATGTATGTTACATTGTGCGTTCTTAACACATTTTGTGATGGTTGTTACGTTTGTAGATATTGTATGCGAAATTGAAGAAACTATTTCTGGTCCTGAGGCAGAAACAGAGATACAAAGCTCTAAAATAACCTTGCTGAAACACATGCAGGTAAAAACGTACCAAGCACTAAGCAACCGTATTAGTTTTGCATTCAGTGTTTGCATGCAGTGGTAAACGTCAATGGTATTCTGTCTGTAAATCTGCGCTGGTTAGAGCTCGGAACAATTCGTTGTCCATTGTAATGTAACCTGGCGTCATGACCTGTTGCGCATTTTTACGTTAAATCTTCATCGTAGAGATTAGAGGACGATTTCTCTCACTCATTCACTAGCTGTCTCCTGACCCGTCCGGCAAACTCGTTGGGGGGCCACTTATTATGATGTCCACACTGTCCGTGTGCACTTTTATCTGTGCTCCGATCAGCGCAGCAACTTCCAGTGTGTCTTATCGATCCACTCTCTCATATTCTGTATCCAACTCTTACGTGGTCTTCTTCCGTATCGCTGCCCATTGACTGCTCAGCGTAGTATTGTGTTCTCGATGCTTTTTTGGTCAATCTATGTGAATAACAGTTGAAGTTCTTTCCACTGTTGGTAGTAGGCGCTATATGTTGTTTTCTGTTTATCCCGTTGTGTTTCAGCATCTTTCTCATATCTTTGTTAGTTGTATGTGAGGTCCATGGCGGGACCATGTTTAGTAAGCATCGGTAAAATATAATGTTAGACGCGTGTATCTTCATTAAGTCAACTGCCCGGAGTGTCCATTGTTTCACACCCGTATAAACAAAGTGAATCAGTGTTGCAAGAATCAGTTTCAAACGTTCAGGTCAATATCATATGCTGGTTAGACTTTCGAATGCAGCTTTTGCTATGACCATTATACTTTAAAGATGGTTTAAGACAGAAAAAACATTGTCCACCCAGGAATACAAAACAGTACGCATTCTTGTCATCGCCCAAGCATTTTAGCTTTTATCGTCAATCAAGTGAGCCATTGACCACGATATAGAAAATTGCAGTACGACCCTCATGAATGAGGGTCGTACTTCATCTTCAATCTTTCACACTCCATGATTATCACTTGGAACTTGCAGTTGAAGATATTCTTAATTATTTGAAAAAATGAGTTTATCAAAAATCGAAGTCCGTCTTTGTGCTGCAGACTTCTAAACCAGTTAAGTAGCGTCATCATTGTCAAGAACCATCGTTAGCCGAGTCTTGAGTAACTACATCTATTTAGCAATACCTCTCCGTCTCTAAATTTGCGTTTAGCAGTAGCCAGTGGTCACCACTATCCCAAGCCATTTGACGTCCAGATGCACAGCTTTCGTGCATCTGTATACGCATCCAAATACTTTTTTTTTGTTTCCATAAATTTAGGAACAGAATTTGATTCTGTCGGTCATTCCGCTAATCTCGAGAATCTTATTATTGTACATGAAATATAGGCTGCAATGTTGGCAAGGATGCCTTTCAAATTATATTTCGTTTGTTGACTATAATAGTAAGTAATAAACTGGCCTAAATCTTTTAAATAATACCCTATGCATTTGTTTGATGCAGGTATTTCAAGATAATAAGAATGGAATGATCTCAGGTAACTTCGACAGTATTTTCTTGATCCACCCTACCACTAGTCTCGCAGAATAATAGTGTGTTTATTTTGATGTTTTAGTAGCAGTAGTGCAAATTTATTACACGCCCGCTTCCCAGGATGCACAGATTCGGTGGTGTGATGAAAGTTCAGGACACATGTAAGCTTACATAGTCAATGTCCATCAAAACCAAATTCTACTGCACTCTATGAAATTGAAATCGTTTCATTACGTCCTTAATGAACTCCAGCGAGTCCAGTTCATACAGTGCTTGTTGCAAATGTTCCACACAGTCGGTGCGGCAACGCTAAAGGCGCTTTCAGCAAGCTTCGTTTTTGTGACGGGCACAAACAGACGCGCTGTGTCAGCAAGGACCGCGTTGGCGAGTAAAAACTCATTTTGCGAGTAATTCCGCGATATAGCTGAGCTCGTGGGTGGAGAGAGCCGTATACACGAGCGTAGTGAATTTGTAGTCAATGCGTTTGCGTATCGGGGCCAGTGGAGCTCGTTGTGGGCAGGTGAGGTGTGTGCGCCTCATGGCAGTCACTTGACGAAGCTGACGACGCGGTTTTGAATGTGCTGGAGGCCTCCATTGCAGTAATCCAATATCGACATTACGATCACTAGAACGACCTCAACCGCGAGCTCGTCGCTCAACGAAGTGCGAATGTGCTTGACAGCGCGCAGGTGTTAGTTTACGCGGCTCTCAAAGGAGAGGCGAGAGTCGATAACGACGCGATTACAGTAACACGCTTTCGTAAGGTTTATATTGGAAAGTTACCATGTTTGATTACGGCTTGAAAAAATCTCACTTGAGGAACCTAGATTTTGTAAAGGCCTTGCTTGTAATATTATTTTGCTCTATAAATTCACGAAATTAGAACTTTCGTGAATTTTTTTTTTCGCACGCCCGAATTAATTTTTTTTCCTGGCCGGCTCCAATAAAATGTGGGCACGTTTTCAGTAAATTTCCCGAACTTTACTTCGAGGGTTTTTTCACTTTTATTATTATCATTATTAATCCGTATACTCTTTACGTACTTTCTGCCGGTATGTCCCTCGAAACTGTTCGCGACCATAATTTTTAAAGAATATATTTGGGTTTTTATGTAACGAGACTGATGCAGCTTCCAAAAATATTACTTCCAGATCCTAAGCCAGAAAATGGCGAAAATGTTTCCAAAAGTTTGGACTTTGAAAATTTTCGGTTAGGTCGCAAAACCGCGCTGTGCTCAATAACTGCTTTATTTGAAGCTCGATTCCAAAACGTCAGGGGAAGAAAATCGAGTTTTTTGAAGACCAATCCAACGGTGTATAGTACTAGTGGCTAAGTGGTTCATGTTGAACTCGGATTCGATTCCAAATTATAGATAAATAGTGAAACACGCATCTTATTCAATAACTTTTGCATTTTAAGTCCGAATTTCAACAGACCCAGGCATCAAATATAGCCCTTTCAAAGGGAAATCCGACGGTGTACACCGCTGGTGGCTACGTGTTTCATATTTGACTCGGGTTCAATGCAAAGTGACTGAAGATGTTTTGAAACCCGGATTTTACTGCATAAAGTCAAATGATTTGATATGGCATCATGCGTTTCCAAAAAATTTTGTGAATGCAATGATGTCACGAGGACGTGTCATTGTTGTCTCGTTTTAATTCTTGAAGTTGTTATAGTAAGCATTCAGCCTGTTTATGATCTTTGTTGACATATTGACGCCTTCCGCACAATTCTATGTATTATGTAGCTATCCGAAATTTCGAACTAACCGATGAGTCGTTCTCAGAGTAGCACAATAGGGCCAACGTTGTGCATGCCATACTGTGTTGTTTCAACTGCTGCATTATTATTGAACCTGATAAGGAACCGATCATGAACACTGCCAACAAATTCGCCGAGTTCGTCGGACGTTGGTCGAGTCCATTCGTCGAGTGGACCCACTCGTTGCAGCTCTCTATCAAGCGAGACACTTGAGCGAGCCAGAGAGACAACGCATCCACTCTCAACCAACCATGTTTGACAAAGCCGACCAGCTGTTGGATGTGCTCGGCAAGAAACGACAAGCAGCGTATAAGTGCTTTCTTGGAGCTCTGATCGACACCAAACAATCGCATCTCAGCGACTTGATAACCGGAAAAGGTAGAATTCTGTAATTTAGAGACATTTTGGATTGATTTTCCGGTATGTAAACATATCGTGATGTTAAGCACATGATTTAATTATTAATTGTTTTAGTTTTGATGCTATGGGATGTACAATTGTAACTCCAAGCCACATCCTCCATGTCACTGCGACATCTTGCACGCCTCCACATGTTCATCTCCTCCTGTGCTGGGTCACACTGCCTTCCATACAGTTCTTCTTCATCATTAATAACTTCTGTACATCTCACATCTTTAGTCCTGTGACATCGGCCTATCAGGCCGTCAGTCTGTCTCTGAACTCAATCGGCGCTCTATCTGCTTCCTGTTTCGGATCCCTTTCTGCGCCGTCATTGTACTCCTTCTGCTCTCTCTTCATCCTATCTACGCCTCCCCTGATCCTTGTCCTCTTCAGCCTGTCTACCTTCCTTCTGCTCTCTATCGCTTTCTTCATCGTTTCCTTCTTGAGTTGTGGAGGCGGATCTCCCCTTGTTGGTCCTGTCGATCTTCTGCTGCAAAGAAACTGTAGGCTTCGCTGCGCATGATTTCATCGAGACCGTTGAAAAACTCTGCTGCTGCGAAAACATTCGCTGTCGGCCCCAAAGGCATCCTCAAACAGTTCAGGGTCTTCTCCCTGGAGTCCGATGTACTCCATATGATAGGTTTATTTACTCTATATTACAAAACAACTGCACGCAAACTCGGCCATTTAAAACACAATTGATAATGGTTGTTCTTAAGATAGCGCCAACAAAGCAATAGAAGCTGAGTGAAAAACCTGACGCGCCCTTTTTTTTACCGTAAGTCGAACCGAAAAGATAACATGCTGCGGGGGGTGGGTGGGGTTGTTTTTTAAGGACCGTGTGTAGTAGCCTAACAGTGACTATGATAGTCTGCAGATTTACAATATCGCCGTTCCTTATTCCACAGTAGCCATTTAGGTCTCGCCCAGGACACTCTGGGCTGCAGGAACATTCTTTGTTTCCGCACTTGCAGGGTGTGCCGCTCAAAGCATGCGGCGCGTGAAAAGTAAGAACGCAAGCACACAATCATGCAATAATGAAAAAGCAAAGCATGCTGGTGGTTGATGGGGTTGCATTTCAAGGACCGTGTGTAGTGACGAAGACTATTACAGGCCCTTTCTGTGCGGGGGGCCACACACAGAACCGCTCCCCCTTCCTTTGTCGCCTTTTGCGAGTCGTCGGAGTAGCTCTGGGCTGCAAGCCAATTTCTTTATTCTATACAACAACAGCCATATATCTTCTCCCTTATTTTCACTAGACAATTGTTCATGTTTTGTGTGAACGCAACGTGATTTTGGATTCAGGGGGTTTTGTTAGCCCCATTTTATTGTTAACAATACAAAAAAGCTCAAACCCTACTAAATGTTGTTTTAGCCAATGCTCGAAATAATATACATCATGACTCAAAAGAGCCTGCCACCAAAGTCATGGATGTAACTTTATCAAATGCTGACCGATCATTAAAATGCTTCTAGAAACATGACTAAATTCTCAACAAACAACATATTTTGTTTACCAAACTATTGCAGTAGTGCTTCGGCAATACACTGAGAAAGTTAACGGACCAAAATCGTCGATTTTCGCCATAGAATAGCATTATGATTTTCAAACTTTGTCTTTTCATGATCAGATACAGTTGCGGAGGCAGGAGAACCATTTTGGTTTTTGCTCCTGAAATAACACGGGTGTGTCACCCGCATGGTCGGTGTAAGTCAATAAGTCCGGCAGGAACACGATAGCTGTGACAATTTGGCTTCTTCACTGACTGAACGTCATTTAGGCGCAATGCTAAGCATCAGCAGCAAACCACCTGTTCTTTAGTGTTACACGATGGACTAAGGACTGTGTGTTGGACTGCGGATTTTCAGGTCAAAGACTAACATTTGTAACATCTGATAGGACGCTGCTTCATGTGAAATTTCAGTCAATGTCTACCACTAATGAAAACTGAAGTAATTGAGCCTTTGGATTGCAAAATTGCTTGGAATTGTGTAAGCCTACTGTAGAAGCATGACATTTTTTCTGCATGTTTCTTCGCGGTTTTGCATCTTTGAAATTTAGCTGTACTTCACTTTCGCATTTTTGAGGAGAGGATGTACGGAATACAGCTAATTTATTTTCGCCCATGTTATTTTTGCTGGTTGACCGATTTGAGAAAACTGCCAAAACTACATCTAGGCGAATATGTCATGTTTTATTGTAATCGATTTTATGTGAAAATATTTAACATTTGAAGAATGTATTTTAAATCATCAGTATTTAGTAAATCGTTAAACGATTTCAATGACATTAGTAAAATTTGATATTAATGTTCATAATGCCGCATTC
The DNA here is from genome assembly GCA_034695025.1 of Chamaedrilus cognettii. Lineage (NCBI taxonomy): Eukaryota > Metazoa > Annelida > Clitellata > Enchytraeida > Enchytraeidae > Chamaedrilus > Chamaedrilus cognettii. The sequence continues at coordinate 25,554 of JAQIWG010001193.1, forward strand.
CTCTCTGCAATTGTGCCTCTAATGCTGACAACATGAAGTCAGCAAAGTTATAGGCTAACCTTCATTGTACTTGTGGCCTATTTGCCTTATGCTAGATGCTCGTTTTTGTCTGCCTGCATATTATAAGCATATACTACACGGGGATTCAGTGATACGATAACCAGTAGAGTGATCATTATTACTCAACCAATCGCCAGTCAATTTACACGAAACTTTTAACATCGCAGGCCTATGGTATTGTACCCCTGCTCGTTAAACAATTTTCTTCATTTCCTTATGGTGAAATTACACCTTTCGGTCAAAACGAAGGAAGTCTTGTCGTTAAGGATCATGACGTCATGTCGGCTGGA
>JAQIWG010001194.1:0-25902 GCA_034695025.1 Chamaedrilus cognettii
GCATAAGGTAATATAATCATTATATCGCATAAGGTAATATAATCATTATATCGCATAAGGTAATATAATCATTATATCGCATAAGGTAATATAATCATTATATAACCTAATAATTAAATTACTAATCTGTAATTTTGACTAAGTAATAGTTGTAACACCCGTAACATGTTGAGTACTAAATTTCATGATTTCATAATTTGATTTCACATTTGGCCTTCATTGCGCTATTGTTGACAGGAAGTCAATTGGTCAAGTGGTCAAGTCATTCAAGGATCTCATGCTGAGTGACGTTCAGCAGCTCAAGGCTGAGACAGCACCCGTGCTGATGAGCGCGCAGCTTAGATCTGCCCAGTCCCCTGGGTCTGCCCAAGCTGTCAAGGCCAGCCAGCCCATTGCTGTTCCAAACAGCAGAGCAGCGACTGCGGCTCGTGGGGCTTTAAGTCCGCGCCAAGCTGCATCGCCGACCGACGAGTCTTTCAGGTTTCATTGTCTTCTCTGCTTTTTATATATTGATCATAAATTTCGAGGATTGCAAAGTTTAATTTGCCTGCTAATTTTTTCGGTGGCTTATGGTTAATGCATGCTGTTAACTGAGTTGTGAATAGATTATTGCAACAAATACAAAGTTATTGCTATGAAATTGCTTTATCGCAAGATTTATGATTTATGGTTTGGTAGGAACCATGTTTTTTCTTACAGTAGCTTTTCCTTTTTTTTGCAGTAGTTTTTCCAAGTTTTTGGACGCTGAGCACCGTTTTGTCTCGCAACAAATGGACGTTGAACTCGATTATTGTTGTGATATTGTGACCAGATAGGTCGTGAACGATTTTGAGGTACAAAATGACCAACTTAACCGAAACGCAAATTCAAATTATTTTTATGGCCATGAGCATACTTCTAATAAAATTCTACTTGCCAAGTTTTTTGACACTTAGTTATGTCAATTGAGCATTAAAACTTTGTTATTAATATTCATTTCATAAGTGAGGCGCTATGTTGTCAATGTTACCTTGAGTGGTTAAGGCATCGGATGCAAGTCCCCGATACCTAGATTCAAGTTCCGGCGCTGGTAAAAACTTTAAAATCATGGCGTTGCAGGCCCTTCAGCAGGCTGTTAAACACACAAGTGTCGGTGGCTGCTAGCCTTTGCGCCAGATTTTTATTTATTTATTTGATTGGTGTCAGGAACAGCATCCAGCTATAAATACTCGTCTCCACCAGAGCGCAAAATATGTAGGCTATGTGAAAACGTTGACACTTACATAATAGTAGACAAAAAAAGCAGTTGGTTTTTCTTTTTGGTTATTCACGTCATTGTTACTGTTTAAAGCATATATTATGTTGATAGCTGGGGCCTAGCTTTTGGCTCGGTTCGCTCCAAGCTTGCATCCCTGCCACCTGCTGGCAGCTCGCCCGTGGCAAGCAGTCCGCCTGCAACCCCGGCAGCCTGCCAGTGGAGCTCCGCCTCGCCCCCGGAACTCGCCGTCAGCTTCGCGGACGTGCTCCAGGCGGAGCAGGAGCAGTCAGTGACGTCACGACGCGCGTTCAACAAACCACTCGCGCATATCCAGGTATCTACTTATATGTAGATGGGCGCGCTATCGTCTGATCTTTAGTGTAGCGCTGCAGTGCTTTATTCTGTGCCATTCATTAGTTTAGTTTTCTGTGTAGAACTTTACTCGCAACACTGAGCAGAAAAAGAAGCTAAAACATCAATACAGAGTTAATTTTTGCTGTGATGAAATCGGCGTAGCGTTACGCCTCCTTCTTAAGAAGGTGACGTCGTTCTACGCCTGAGCGTTTGAAAATTGGAGTAGATAGACCAGCCAACAGCTTTTCTTCCCGTGCAAACTTATGGACAGGGGAGGGAGGAGTGCTTACAGAATTTTTTTTAGCTATTCCTAACAGTCCTTGTCTGTTTCTGACTCCTGGACATACATTACTACTTAGGTTAGGTCGGAGTATTATAAGGAATATACGAAATCGCTTGTATTAGGCTGTCTTACACAGGCAGCCATTGCGCCACCAGATCTTAAAAACCATGTAGGCCTACATCTTGCTTATTGATTTGTATGCGTAATGCTACGCCTGCCCGTTTCAAATTTTGACGTATAAATTAAAAATTAAAAATCTTTTAGGCGTACTGTGCCTACTAAAAATAACCCTGTCAATGCATACCAAAAAAGAAATGGAAGAAACAAAAAGGAACAAGAATATTAAGGAGAATCATTGTCTGTAGACTTTCATATGAATTGCTCCGCAGACAAATGTTTTTAGTTGTTGCCACTGCATGCACCCCCTGCAGGCTGGGAAACAAAATATTGGCTTGCAGCCCAGAGCTAACCTGGCGAGTCGTTAAAAGGCAAACTAAAGAAGGGGAAGCGGGTCTGTGCGGGCCCTCTGGCACTGAACCGGACTGTATATAGTCTTTGTGCTACACACTAAACCACAAAAAGCAAACTAAACAAAGCATCTAATCTGATCGAAACCGTTTTACGCACAGATTAGCACAAAATGGAGTATGCACACTGATTCATTTCTAAATGTTTCGTATTCTTCCGCTGTTCTGCTCTGCAGAAGGAGGAGCGAGCTATCCTCTGGCTGTTGGAGCACTACAACGCAGCTGACAGCGCGCACGAATACATCACTGTGGAGCGAGTCAGCGCGGCCTACAACCGTCCCCTCTGGGCCGCCACTCAGCGTCAACAGGCGCTCTACTAGACCTGTGACAGCCGGGGAACAAAGAATTGGCATGCAGCCCAGAGCTTTTCGGGCGAGTCGTAAAAAGCGACTAAAGAAAGGGAAGCGGTTCTGTGCCGGCTCTCTAGCACAGAACCGGACTGCATATGGTCTTTGTGCTACACGCGGTCCCTAAACTACAAAAGGGAAGAAGAAAAAAAAACCAGAGCTCAGATGCGGCGGCGTCATGGTAGTTGGTTATTCTGGCTATTGGCGCCATGACAGTTTTTTGCTGGGCATGCTGGCTGGCTGTAGCGCCATGACACTTCTAGGCTAGCTACTGTGGCGTCATGACAGTTCTTTGCTTAGCTGCACTCTTCTACCAGTTTTTCATCCACTGTGGGAACTACTCTTCACGTGTCATGCGTGTACGATTCATGACTTCTTGTATTGGGCTGCATGCTTCGCTGCACTGATGCGCCACTCAGAGGCAATACATATTTGACAGAAATTCTTGAAAACTTGTAGTAAATAAGATATATATATAGTAAACTATATGTAAGTAAATAATGGTGTCCATGGTAATACACTAATCATAGGCTGTTGAAAGTTGAAGCAAATTTAGTAAAGTTTGCTTGATTTATAGAAGAGTAAAGTGCGAATGCGAGTGATAACCTTTTTCTGGCACACCATGTAGATTTTGATTTTGTATTTAAAGGTGGTTCTGCTTGTAATAGGATCCTTGGTGACATTATCAGTAATGAAATATTGTAAAGTGAGCTTCAGTGTTGAATTTTTATGCAACACTGATCTTTATTTTTTGATTAGTATATTCGTTCTCTTGACGGAGCTTATAAAGTTGTGTCATTACCTACGGTTCGGGTTATATGGATTACTTTAAACGAATGGTTTTTAGATTCTCGTTTCTTTGAGTGCACGTCAACCTCTCGTTGGTGTTGCATATTTGAGAGGCTTACAAATGGTAGCTTCTCAAATATGCAAACACTGACTCTATGTTTCAGTTGCCGCAAGTTGTCAACTATAACACAAAATTCTATTGACGTTACTGTATATATCGTATATTTATTGCCTAGCAGTTATTCTAATGATGGAATTTCACAAAACTGCTTATCATATTAAGTCAATTGCTTAGAATTTTTTGTCCATTTTTATGTGCAGCTGATAATGCTTCTGGTTTCGTTTACTTTTAAGATTTAAAATGTGACTTGAGGACTACATAAAATGTAGTCAACGTTCATCAGGTTAGGTGTAGATTGCAATCTACATTTAGACGATTGTACATAAGACAGTTTTTAAAGTTGATGTGGTACGAACTGCAAAATATTATTAAGTTTTATTTTTTTGGCAGTTTAAAATTCCATGCAAATATAAAAATTCTTTAAATGATTATGCAAAGGGATTGTGTGTCCAATTTGTTGTGGCATTTTCATTTAACAAAATAATCCAAAAATGTGCGAATGATCAGAACTTAAGCTTTTAGTTCTTATATTTTAAATCTACGTATATGTGAAATAGAAAATCTAGCCTTGCTTTATTTTGACTGGCTGCGTATTAAAATAGTAAGACATTGTTTAAAATGTAAAATACAAACTAATACGAGATAGCGTTCAGACACTTTAGTCAATCGATTAATTTGTTTATTCGGTCATCATGAATTGTAATTATAATGTTAAATCAATACACAATAAAATATAGCACAACAAGCGAATACGCTGAAAGGCTTTCAATAAAGCGGAATTACTCATCAAGTATACAATTTGTCACAGTGACCACAGCATTCCCAAAAACAATAGAACTTTGAACTGAACAACGGAACATAAGCATCAAAATGGCACTATAACATTGTGTGAACGACAATGTCGCAGTTGAATTCAGACAAAAATAGATTCTTAGGTTTATTGTATAAAATAAAGGGCATCAAATAAGGTGGCGGAACTGCTTAAATTTCTTTAAAATGAAGGTACATTCAGAGACTATTAAACTTGCTACAATTATACAGAACTTTATTCGCCACGAAGGCAGTAGAAAACATACAGTAACAATATCGCACAGTGTACCTGGCAGTTCAGACTAGAAGTGCAATGTTAAAGAGATTAGGAAACAGCAAACTAGTTATGCTAGGCTACCAGACAGTGCTAACCTCGACAGATAAAATGCTAAACAATGTTCTTATCAAATGACTCGGACTAAATGGTAACAAATTTTCAAATTTAGTCTTGCGAAAGCTAGCTAATTGCTCCACAGCATATATCCTGTACAAAATAGACAATCTACAATTATAGTTGCATCAAAACTTCCAAAAATCTTCACGAAGACATGCTATTATAATATTTTCTTGTAGAAACATGGCCTATAGCCTCCGTGTCCATTGCTGTATCGTTGTCAAGTCAAACAGCGCTGAAAGTCTATTAAACGTACGTTAGCTTTACATTTATTCAACCCGAAACACAAGTCTACTACAATACAACTCAAAATCCTTAATTTCTTCCAAATAACGTGCATATTAGGACAAGTACATGTACAACATCTTGCCTTACTAAACTGCTCAAAATAAAACAATACCATGACGTAATATTATCAAAACGCTGGACACTCAGCATACCACGAGACCCCCCGTGATACCCCAGCCTCCGGTACGTGGAACCGGTCCAGCAAGGAAGCCACTTAACTAACATGCCTTTCCCACTAAGCAAATAAAATCAACATCTAAACACCATATGCTACGCACCAACAGCGAACCAAAGATCATAGAATTAAATCAAAATTCGAAGTGACAACGAAGCCATCACCCGAAAATGCAAAAAATAGAGAACAAGTGCAAAATAATGGACGTTACCTGGACTAAATACGTCTGGGGTGGCAATCTGGACGCAAACAGTTTTTATACGACTCGAACCACCTGTAAATGTTGGTCAACCAACAAAGCAATTATCTGAACGAACGTTAAACTCGCACATAAATACAATTATTAAATTTACTTTTATCACATTACTTATTACATTAGAGTTTTACAATAATTATGATTATTTTGAGCTGGACTCTCGGCGTATCACGCTAGTCGTGATACCCCAGCCTTCAGGACGTGGACCTGGACCAGCAGCGGAGGCCCCCCTACCTACCCACTTTTAGGGTAGATAGGAGAGTCACAAAACGCCTTTTGTTTCATGACTCCCGCCTACCTACCTACCCCCTATCTATCTACCCCCTACCTACCTGCCCCTACCCCTACCTATCCACTTCCCCCTACCTACCCACTTACCCCCTATAACTATACTCAGCCCAAAAAACGAAAGAACGAACGAACGAGCGAACAAACGACGCAAATTTTTTTTATCGGTTCCTATTACTCCTCCCCCAAGAAATCTACTAGAGCCGGCTCTAGGCCTTGGCAAACGAACCTTAACTGTATCTGTTTATTGTTAGACGAATCAAGCTCGCCAATGTATGAGAAATAGCACAATAGCAAACAGTAAAATATACCCTTTTCAACGGTGCTGTAAACGGAGACCTTGTAATGTGTGGCTGCACACCAGGGCGCAACCAGGAACAAATGATGGGGGGGGGGGGGGCGCAAGCCCGCCAGTCGATTGAATCAAGTAGGCAGGTAGAAGCACTAGCACGTACTGGCTTACTTGCTCCAAAAAAAATTAAGTCTAATGCACATGTATGCTACTGAATAGATTGATTTGCTATGCTAATCTGTTATTATTATCACTCGAACAACCTAGTTGGACCGCCATGCCCCGCCCCCCCCTCCCCCCCATCAAAACCAAGTCTCATCGGATATGGTGTGGGGGGGGGGGGGCTTGACCCCCCCCCCCCCAGCAACCCCCCTTGTTGCGCCCCTGTTGCACACTGTGCACAGTTGTGTCAATTAATTTCTAAGGATGAACTGGTGAAGTAACAATGAGCTTTGTTTCTCAATGTCAATGTTAATAAATCTATTCGTGCAGAACTCGTCGCGAATAGGCCTAGTCTATGTGAGTGGGAGGACAGCAGGGCACAAGCGCTGTTGTTGGTAGGTCACGAACCACGCGCACGAGGCCTGTAGAGTGTAGACACCGTGGTCTACACCGTGTCCCATAATAATAATAATAAATAAAATAATAAATATAAATTAAATTAAATAAAAATTAAGCGAAGCAAAATTAATAAAAACTATTGCGTGCAGGCCTAATAACCGTTGTCAACTAAATTGTAGCCACATTAACGGAAATAAACACTTGCTATTTCTACTCTTAACCCTTAGTTGGATATGTTAGTTAAAATGCATTTTTCGGCTTTGCGGCTTTGCAGCTTTGCGGCCTTGAGGCTATGAGACTTTGAGACTTTGAGACTTTGCGTCCCTGGGTCATCTCTAGAAGACATTTCGAGCACGTTGCTTATGTAGTTAGGAATACAAAGTTTGTGAAAAAAGGTGCTTGAAATGTACAAGATGTAGCCAGTAGTTAGATGTTTTAGTTAAAATACAGTACAAGATGGCGCTATTTGAAGCCTATTTAATCATTTTTCATCACTAAAATGCAGCAAAACCATTAAATTTGGTCAAATTTAATCGAGCTGTAAAAAGATGTGGGTGGTTAAAGCCACTAAAACACGTCTACCAAGTTGGCAAACTGCTTGATTCTCGCTTATCTCAAAAATTTGGTGGAAGTACTGTCGTACATGTTTCAATGTAGTACTTGTTAGCAATTCAGGGATGCACGCAGCACGCTACATATTTTAACAAGATTCGCTTCCAGTATGCGCGTTAAACTATATACAAAAAATCTGTATAAGAGAGGTATGCCTCCAAATCGCTTGACGCTAAACTCACGCGCTGCTAATTATTGCAGTTTACGAGTGTGGCACTTCCTTTTTAAAAGCTTTTTAAAAGCAACGACAAACACTTGAAGAATGGAATAATAGCAAAATTGAACAAATTTGAGCGTTCCTTCGTTGTAACATGATAGAGAGTCAGAGTTGGGCAATTTTAGCTTGCAGGATACATGTACACGTGGGTGTAGATAGTAATAAGGCACTTGGCCAACTTTTTGGACGTGTTTTGGGGGTCAACTTCGACCACTGGTGTCTTTTTGACCATTCAGTGAAACTTTACCAAAATGGGTAAAAGTGGCAAGTGTTCATTCTACATTTAGTTTATAGAGTTACAATTGAGTTGACATCGAATACTTTTTTGCGATAGTTAAAGACAGTTGGCTAGTAGTGTACGACACGGTGTAGAAGCGTGTCGAAAACGTTCAACCACGATCGTATTTATTATAGGTATAGGTGTGGTCTGCCGACAGTGCCGAGGTAGATGTGCAAGTAGATGGGCAGAGATTTAAGAAGGTTAACATTAATCACTCACTATTCCAATCCGCATTGTGCAATGGGAATAAATTTTGATAAAGATGATTCGTGAATCGCGGGTCGTGCAGCTCAATTTATTGAAGTCTAAAACTTGCTCTAAAACAGGCTCTTGGTCTAACCTCATTTAGGCCTAATCGGAAAAATATGGTTTAAGATCTCCTTCAAAATTCACTGCACTCCAAAACTCTTTTTAACAGTTCATTGGGGGCTAGCTACCAAAGAGTATGTATGTATTTGTATAGCCTATACGGGCGCAGTGGTCACCAGACTACACTAATATTGGTATTGAACCCAATTTTCAGTGGTGCAATCATTTTTTCTCATGATCAAATGGTCTCTACTTATATGTATCAAGTCGCGCGTGAATTTTACTCGCCACCGTGACATTCGTGAGAGACCTTCACCGCGTTGAAACTTGGTACGGTATAGACACATAAAAACATAAATGCCGTGCTTTGTGGTTGACATTGAGAGCGGTCACTATGTAAGATAATTGATGAGTAGGGCAAGGCGGTTTAGTAGCCCACATGTATATATAGGCCCACTAAGAATGAAATTTGTCTGTTTATTCAAGAAACTTGTTTAGCCTCAACCTGCTGTACGCATGCAGGTAGAGGCGTTCTCATCCAGAATGCGATGGAGGAAACAAATTATTATGACAAAATATGGGATCTAGTGATAATGATATCGGAAGAATACATTAGATATTATTGTAACCATTTTTCAAGGTATTCAAGCATCTCCATATACACTGAGATACAAAATAGAATAGGTCTGCAGCGCAGTTTCCCGGGCGAGCCGTTGAGTATGATTAACGGAGGGGGAACGATTCTTAGGACTGAATTTAGTCGTCGCTATTACACGCGGTCCTTAAACGAAAGAAGACCATTATCCTCTTCTCCACGGGTGATTAATTGATGATAACGGTTGGATTTTTTTGCCACTTGAGTCCTGGTATAAGGCTGGTGGCATACATGTAGGCCTGTTTGTCCTGCATGTCATTATTACACCAGTGTCGCACAGAAGTCTATTCGAAGAGGTCTATTGTCTATCGCATTTGATGTACATCATAGGTGGGCCTCATTGTGGGAAAGTTGTGCGGATTTTTACTCGTGATGCGTTCATAATTAGGCCTACAAGCGCCATAGTTGGTCGATCTGCGGCATCGCGGTAACCGAATTAAAAACCATTATTCTGGCGTACAGCTCGTCCCGTTGTATAAAACCAAACAAATTGTAACCCTAAAGGGATGATCAAAGACCACAGAACAAGAACTGGACCTATCATTTAGTCAGAGTGAAATGGGCCGATGCGAATCACTCGGTTCATTTACATGCACGCTAGAAGTAGAAGTCCAAGCCGTCACGTAGGGGCCTATCAGCGGGCTGCAAGCTATTTGCTAAACAAAATTGAGTGAAAAGGTGGTGGCTTTAAGGAGTAATTTCTGTCAGTTATGTTGACAGATACGTGTAATGCTAGGTCTACCTCTTGTTCTGTGGTCTTTGGGAACGACGCATTCTTGTTTCTCATCAAATCAACATCCGCTGACCTTATGTCGTGACAAGCGCTTGCATTTTACAACCTCTTAGAAAGCCACTAAGTCCTCTATAATACAACGAGGTTGAATTAGCCCACAGGCCGATTTGCTAAGACTCAGTCTTTGTGCCTGTCTAAGAAGTTCGCAGCAATTCTCACCATGAACAAGAATGAGATGTTGGCCTAAATAGAAGGAACCAATTAGCATTGGATGACGTTCTTCTGAATATTTTCAGAAATTTTTGAAAATGTTTAGTAAGTAAGTTCCCCATTGCAAGCCAACGCATAAACTACAGCAGTTATGATATTCTATTTCAACGTACATGTATGCAATAAGCGTTGTGATAGTCATTGATGCACGTCTAAGCACAGGCCAGCTTTACTAATTAGACAACAATGTTCAAACTCTTGTGAATCATCTTCACAGGAGAATCGGCAGAATACAGCCTTAATCTATTATGAATTGTTAATAATGCCCATGGAATTGTACAAGGCAAGGCATGCAATATGATTACATTGATCGTGGAATAGTTCAGTCACGCTTGACGACGCAGTGTGGAGGCGGCGTGTGATAAGGCTGCTGCAAACGCCTTGAAGCGGAACCGTGTACTGTACAATATACAGTATGTGTAGAGCTTGAGAACGCTCGCATGCTAAGACCCCAGAGTCGCGTGTTATGATCAAACGTAGGTAACTTATCTATGAATGAAGGAAAAATTGTAGTTGAGGACGAGGCTGAAGGCTGCGTGAATAGCCATGCTAGACACACTGTGCGTGCAATATAGCGCCTAGACCTCTTGCAAATTGAATAGATTAGTGATATGGTTGAGTTGCTGTAACGAGCAAGAATAGGGTATTTTGGTCTATTTCAATGAATAAAATTTGCGGTCTGGTCAATTTTAATCAGGAAAATGGGCTTTAGTAGTCTTAGATCCTGTTAAATCATCTTTGTAGATCAATTTGTAGATTTGCTTGTATTAGTTATTTAGTTTAGATCCTTCTTGTCTGTTCCGGCTGGTAAGTCCGGTTTAGTAAGTGCTTAACGAAGGAAGATGAGCATGTAATGTAATGTAATGTAATTCTATTGGACTGCATCCAACAATAGCTAATCAAACACTTCAAACAAGCCACTTGGTTTTAAGCAAGTGATGCAGAATGATCATCATGGAAACGCATAGCCTATTTGAAAAATTTCAAACCCGTGAGATTGCGTGCACAGCGTCTAGATAGCTTCAGAGAAAAAACCAACCGCAGTTCGTTGTTTTATTATTATTGAATACTTTAATGAACATTGGGTTTAGATTGAAATTAACATCGGGTTTAGATGATTTTATGTCATTTAATTACATTTTATGTTAATTAAATGTTTTTTCTGAACTGCAGGTTCTGAACGACAAGCCTGGGTTGTAGGCCCGGCAGTTTCACAAAATGGCCGACTTTTTCGACTACATCGGACCGAGCCGCTTCCAGAAGAGTCCTCCCACTCAACTGATGACCAACGTCAACGCTCGTCCCCCCGGCTACGTGTACTACCCCAAGGGGAGACCTCACTACGGCCAGGCTCAGCACCAGGGCAGGCAGTGGCCTGCTTACACTCTGACCAAGGATCACGGGCAAGCCAACCGCCATGCCAAGGCTCTGATCAAGAAGAAAGCGCCTTCCAGAGAGTTGGAATCCACGGATAGCAACTGGGTTATTGCATCGGAACCGAAGCAGTCTTACACGGGGACCGGGCAACATCAGTACAGACCCAAATATGATCGGCAACTCAGCTCTGGCGGCACCGGCCAGCGAAGCAGAGGTGAAGATTCGAAATTGCGAAACGATGGAATAATGGGGAAATTCGACACGCAACCGCTTCGCCGCAGTCAAAGCATTCCCGACTATCTCAACGATTCGTCGCTGGATGAATTGGATATCGGTGGGATGAGTTTCTCGAAACTGGGTAAAAAAGAACGGGTGAAAAATGAGCACGAGACTATACATCGCGGGGAACGGATTCGCATTCAAGTTCCGGCGTATGATATTGACGACGATGCTCTTTCGGATATTTCCAGTGACGACGAAGACGATATTTACGATAGGATACAGCACGCGATGCGTCCGTTCCAGAAAGGCAATCTGGTTAAAAACAGATTCCAGAGCGAACCGACGCTGTACAACGCGCAGGATTTCGCGCCGAAGTACACAACGACACAGCGTCCGAATCGATCCAAGGAAACAACGAATATCTTCCCTGCCCAGTGTTCCACCCTGCTGCCTGCGCGCAGGAAGCCGCCAGCGTCCAGTGACGGCCGGTATCCTGAAAGGTGAGCGAATTCTTTTTTGACTAATTTTGTGTAGGTTCTTCTTCTTCAATTGGTGGTTTAGGGACGCGCAATGAGTAACTATGGCTATTGGCGTCCATCTGAGCTGTGGAATTTATCCGTTGAGAGATTGTGTGTTTCTGCTCTCGGTTGTCAAGTCCGGTAGTTCTTTGTCAGCTCTAGATTTATATCTACGCCACGTTTCTATGCTGGGTTTCTATGCCACGTTTCTATGCTGGGTTTCTATGCCACGTTTCTATGCTGGGTTTCTATGCCACGTTTTTATGCTCCGCTGAGAGACTTGCTCTCAGTTCCTTTGATGGTTGGTCTGTGTGAGCTCTAGGCTCGTGACGAGATCGGTAACGACTTCTTCTGTCTGAATCATCCACGTTGACTCAGGAACGGCTCCATCGCTCTAGTTTTTTTTTGCATGTGTTTGCTTGTTACTCTAAGTTTGCTTCTAAATGTTTCAATATGCAACGTGCGTTTTATTGCAGTGGCTATCGGGAAGATTAGTGAAGTTTAGGTTGACGGCATGAGTATGCGTGGTATGCGTTGATGGTATGCGTTGATGGTATGCGTTGATGGTATGCGTAAAGATGTTGCCCATATGTTGCACAGGGACCGCCGCCTAGATAAATCTTGCCTGTGATGATGTATGTTTTAATTTTCATGGTTGTGCGGAGAGCATGAAAAACCGCAGGAAGCTGCTAATAAATAAAAAGAATAACCAAACGTAAAATTGCCCTGACAGATACAGGCCTAAAGAAATATGTTATTTTGTATCATAACTGCCACTCGATTTTTATTTGTTTTGTAAAAAAAATTTACTGACCAGTAGTGAGAGTTGAGGCTCAAATAATCTGATACCATGCATGAAAAATTGGTCTTTTTAAGACACGCAGCCGGGAAAAAATCTGATCGTGCAAAAAAGGTGCACTTACATTAAATTCTTCTTGCTTAGGACTGTTGGCTGCAGTGCAGCGGTCCCTATAGTCTAACTATGGAGTTTACCTGATGATGAAAATGTATGGCCTGTTTTTGCTGTTAGGTAGCATTGTATGGCTGACTATCACCTTTCTTCTTTACTGTAAAGTTTTTGTGCTGTTTTATTATCCGGGAACTGTATCAGGATGTAAAGTAAAAAATAGCATTCTTGTCTCGCTGCAAGTAGCCTATGCCTGATGTGTTACTTTACAATATTGATGTATTTGAAGCGATGAAGGCGAGACAAGAACGGTGGTCATGACAAGCGGAAAGAACGGCTATGGATTCTCACTCTACTGCGTCAAAGGTTTCCGCTTAACATTTATTTTATATCAATTCGATATGTAACAATTCTTTTGCTACTTGGAACCGACTATATAGCATTTTTGAGAATTAAAGCTCGGGATTTTTGAAGCCAATCTGCAATCTGTCCACTGTTGTTTTTGCTTGTATAAATCATTACAAATCTTGTGATAGAATTTTGGAGATCTTTTTTGTAGCATCACATCTATTTTTCACTGTATTTTAAATTTAGTTAGTTTTTGAAATTATTATTCATATATTGTTATGACCTGAAATTAGTATGAATTGATTTTTTATTACACCATTCTAGTCCGTTTTCAACGTTTTGCATAGTACGGTTTTGCATAGTAGGACTGCAAAATATCTACCTAACAAGGATATAATTTAAATGAATCCTGATTAAATCATGTTGGACTGGATTTTTTCTGGGCAAGGATACTTTTAGTTATATTAATGTGTGTCAAAATATTTGAACTTTGGATTGGGTTTCTACTTTGCACAGAGACTGAAGCTGATGCAAAGTTATATTCCACCCACGGCAGACCCACCTACCCGAGATTTGCAAAAGTCTCTGAAGGCAGCATCGCCTACAGGGCGGGCATCCGTATCTTTGACGTTGTACTGGAGGTCAGTATAATATACCCACAGAGTTACGTTTTGCTAATAATAATTAATCAGTTGTTGCAGTTGAGACCTTCTGTAAAATACTTTGTTTCTTCTCACTACCATTTTTTGAGGTTTGTACTCAATTCTTTTTCAACTTTTGCTTTAAGGAACTCTCGCGTATGTGCTGATAAGGACAATTATTTTTGCATCGCTGTCCTTCATCAATTCTGTCATTTGAAATATTTGACTAGGCCCGCTTTAAAATAAATGCAGTGTTTTGTGTTTATTGATGACTTTATTTGTTGGACTTCTTGCTTGTGTCAACAAAGTTTTACCTTAAGCCAGAATGTAAAAATTGCTATAGGCTAGACAGGCCTTATAGCTTTTTCGTCTGGATAATAAATCCAATAAAGCCTATGAAGCAATTAGGCGCGTTATGTAAAATATTTCGTGACCGTTCCCTCATAGGACACTATGAAAAACCGCAGCATCAAGTTCAAACGTGTGTGATGCGACGTGTTTCGTTGTGTGTCAATTTGCCTACATGCTCACACAATATGCATGAGCAAATGCTGGTAGCCTATCTGCTAAACGGATGCTATATTTTTAAGCTATACGAATTTACTGGCTTAATATTTGTGCTATGCGCTGCAGATCAACAATGAAAATGTGTTGAATTCGTCCACTGAGCGCTCTCAGCACCTTATCCAGATTGGCGGTGAAATTCTGTCCATGAAAATACGAACACACAGACATCGGAAAGAGTCCGAGGCAGATTGCAGGCAAATCGAGTTGAAGAAAAATACACCCCAGCAGACCGGTAAATTCATTTCAATCGCTCCGTTCAGTTCGAGGCTTATTGAACAAACAAAAATCAAAACAATCAAATCAGTTTCTGAAGAACGACAGTAGACTATCTCGCTTCAAGAGTGAATCATCTCTATTCACATCGACTACGTACATGTGTCAGATAGCCTAGGCTTTATTACTTTTATATATTATTCTATTCATTATTTACCGCGACTGTATTGTTGTGCCAAAACATATATTTAGGCATTATCGCAATTTGTGCGATAATCTAGACTAGATTCAGAACTAAATTCTGTTCAATTTCTTTTTGAATTTTGTTGTTACAATTTTGGACTTACTAGCTTGCTCTAGATTATTTAAATATTTCATAACCTTATATTTAAATGTGTTCTTCTTCCTTTAATGTGGTGTAGATTGTGAAATAGATAACTGGATTTTTTGCGCATTAAGCGACCCAAAGTTGGATTTAGCATCCTCTCTTTTATTTAATTAAGCAAATTAGGAATCACGTAAACAGCCAGAAGCCTAAAGAATAAAAATGTTCATTGCTTTGTAGAATTCACCATATCTTCCAAGATCGATGAGACGACAAAGAAATCAGACAGCCTCACGCAATCAGCGACAGATAAGTTTTTGAAGAACGACAGTAGACTATCTCGCTTCAAGAGTGAACCATCTTTATTTTTTGAGTCGCCAAACTCCTCCCACACGTCATCCTCGAACCCAAATTTTACCACCGATAGCTCAGAAAACCTTCTTTCTCGTGACGTCATCCAAATCAAACAAGATAACTCCTCCATCTATGACGAGCTGTACGACGTTGATTTGCCAAGAACGAATCATGACGTCACGGACACGGCATCGCTGCAACTTGATTTCAAGTCAAAGAGGTTTGATGAGAAATCGCTAACAGATGATGGCTTCTCCATGCAATCAGCTCCTGACGGAATTTTTATTGGTGGATCGTTGTCAGATAACGGCAGAATTGGTAAACATGGAAAAACCGCTCGACCATCTATCATTCCAGCACCAATCTTTGATCTGAACGCTGTCCCTATGGATAAGAACTACAAATCTACTTCCGCCAATGATCAGAGCATGCGCTCTGTAGCGCAAGAGATCAGTGCCAGAGACAACGTGGTTCTTTTCAGTGATTTTGCTGACAGCCACGGTCACAGCGCGAATACTCTAGCATCGCAATTTTCCAGAGACTCGGCGTATGGAACTGTCTCCAGCAAAGCGTCGACGGAAAGCGACATCTCCAAGCTTATCGCGTTCCAGTACCTCGTGAATGGTTCGCCAAGCGGGGGGGCCACTGCCACGAATTCAAGTGGACAAAAGCTAACTCCAATCGCCAACTCGGAAGGCGAAAGCGATGCTTTGATGCTGGCGTTGGAATCAGTTCAAAATGATGCCACGCTCTCCGACAAAAACGATGCAAGCGTCAATGCAGCCGAAGCGTCGAAACAGTTGACTAGAAAATCATCCGTGCCTCCCCCCGTTGCTTCGAAGCCAAAAAGCTCGGTAGGCGGCAAGAGCAGCGTTTCGATTTCAACCGAGTCAGTGACGCCAATCGAACGTAAACTGCTGCCATCGTACACGGCTCAACAAAAGCTGAAAGCTTCTTCACACTTAGACAGTTGCACGATACTGCAGCATCACGCAAAGTTTTCTGAAAGCAGAAGCTTTGGGTCATCCGGCTCACAGCCATTTCTCATCCATGGTAAGGAACATGGGAATGGTGAACAATTTGATCGACTCGGTTCGGCAGAATCCGCTGAGAGCAACACGATCGATAACATTTACGAAAATCTGGACGACTACGACGCCAATGAGTCAAACGTGTTTCACGACCCACAACCTGACCGTGACCGCTGCACGAACCTTGTGAAAACCAACGTGCTACGCGGCTCAAACAGCAGCGATAAAAATGGCGAGCCTGACTTTCTGAGACAAGCGGAGAAAATGAGAAACAGATTTCTCCTGCTCAAAACCGAAGCTGCAACATTGGATCGAACAGAGGTTGCTAGGATTCCGAACACCAGCGTGGGGTATCACGCAAGGGACGATGCAAAATCACCGCCTGTTTCTCGCAATCGAGGTGACACCGGATCATCGTCATCTGGCAAACGATCCGGTCGAATTTGGCCAGACTCCGCGCCGGGTGAGGACTTTCAACAGAAGCCACTGGGGGTATTGAGAACCCAAGTGTCGAATCCGGCAATAGCGCAACTGGCAAAGATCATGGCAGCAGGTGGCGCGCAGCGTGGGGGAAACACTGGCGCTTCAAAAGAATCCGAAGGATTTGCGTTACAAGTAGATGTGCATGATGTTGCTGGAGTAACGCAAGATAGCAGTGCAACTGAACGAGCAAATCATGAAGCATCTGTCGATGAAAAAAACGTACGAAGTGACGCAAGTAAATCAACACCGCCGTTTGCACTTCTTACATCGCCGAAATCTATCCAACAGCTGCATGATACATCGTCCAAATTAAGTCCTAGAAATCCAGCTAAGGGTAATGTTCAATCTTCAAGCAATTTGAATTCAGTTACCCCGGGTATTTCTTCTCCTAGTAACCTCCGAAGTCCAACAACAGGAAATGCTAAATTTAAAAAGTTACCACCACCGCCACCTGTTACTCCAAAAAGCAAAACCTTCCAGTTTCCGTCCAGTCCCATATCTGGAACGCCATCAGATTTCACAGATCTGCCCAGTCCACTTGAACTACAAAGTCCGATATCCTCAGGGCGTCCATGTTTGCCTTCTGGTGTAATTTCAAGTCCTGATTCACTTGTACAAAGCCCTGGATTCGTAAAGCAAGCAAAGTTAAATGCATTCCAGCATAACAGCCGCTCTCGAGTTGAGGTTCCCAGCCCTATGAGACTTGCACAATCAAGCAAGTCACCGGGCAAACAATCCAATCCTCGCACTTCGAGCACGCCTCCGACTAGCCATATAAAAGCACCATTCAAGGATGCTCACGAGAAGGTTGATAATTTCACCGTTAACACGCCGCCAGTTCTACCTGATTTTATACCACCGAGTCCAGCTTCTCCATTGGAATCCGGTTCCACTCTGGCTGATCTACCAAACCTAATTCCAGCTCCACATGATATATTTCCATCACTTCTTTCAACGCAACATAAACAACCAAATCCAAGTTCAATCATGGCACCCCTTCCATCTGCCAACGTTTCGTTGTATTCACCTGACAATTCTCAAATGAGTACCACAAACTCTGCACCTCAACATCTGGAGCAAGTTGTTTCGAACTTGGAAGAAGTCGTCACAGAATCCAGGAAATCCTTCTTGAAGAATCCTGGTAGGCAGCTTGACAATACGACTACGCCAGCCAAATTCTCGAAGACGCAGCGAATTTCGAAATCGAAGTCCGAGACAGAATTGCGAAAGATGCGCCTTTCGATGACAACTCTGAATCAGATCGATTTGAATCCATCATCAGTGGTGCCACCCAAGGAATTCGACAACAGTTCCGGTGACATTTCTAAATCGGCAATTCTAAATGAACATCACAATAATGTGCAAACAACAAATCAGGATATTAGTTCAGAGGGGCGTGGCTTTGTGATGAAGTCCGTCGCTGATTGGTCCGCAGCGGACGTTGGGGAATGGTTGCATCATCACAGTCTTGGTGAGCACACAAAGAAGTTCGTGGAGGATTCCATAGATGGATCTAAGTTGGTGAAACTGGATCGCAGGCGTCTCATCGAATTGGGAGTGACGTCGATGGAGCAGAGGCGAAAAGTGGAATTTTCCGTTAGAAAGCTAGTGGCAAGCAAGTAAACATAGATTATTAGAATAACTTATTGCATGCAACAAGAAACATCATTTAAGGTTTTGGTGATTCAGGTAGATCTACTGCCATATTACTGTGCATAGGCCTATGTTTAACTGTTAGATACGGTACTGCTTTTCTTTATTATCAGGATAGCAATGAATTGAATCATAATGACGAGCTACGGTACATAATAAGGCTCATTAAATATCTTTGTCGGAAGGATGCATAGTGGAAGCAGGATTATCTAATCTTACTCAATGCGTGTGATGAATAGCGTATGACTTTGTGAGAAGGGTTAGTTGGCTAAGTATTATCACAAAATATCACCCAGTATCAGCAAACGCTGTCATTGGCAATCAATCGACAGTGTTTGAACTTGAATTTGTCTTAGTCGCAAAATTTAAAATTTTATTGATGAAGTACACAAGCGGCTAAAAATTTTAGCCGGAGTATGCTACATGTATATGCATCTATTTTTAGATAGCCTGAACCTAATTAATGTACACGGTGATTCAGGAAAACGGGAGCCAGTAGAATGATCATTATTACTCAACAAATTGCCAATCGATTTACATGAAACTTTTAACGTCGTAGGCCTGCGGTATTGTACCGCTGCTCGATAAATATTCCTCTTCATTTCATTGCGGTTTGCTTTTAATCATAACAGCGCATCGTGGATGAGTGGGAATAGCTGGACCAGCGCGTCATTGACGCGTCAGTCAAACAACGGCGTGGCCGTCTTTGTGCGTGTGTAGCAGCAGCTAATAGTGAACAGTTTGAACACAAACTGTGAATTCATTATAATCACAAATGTCCATTGTTTTCGGTTTCATGTAAATCGATTGGCAATTAGTTGAATTATAACGATCATTCTACTGGTTCCCGTTTTCCTGAATCGCCGTGTAGCTGTAAATCTTGTTTCGGACTCTATTGGCCTCCCTACATGTACATTCAACTGCCACGAATTGCTTTATTTGTTCATAGTTTGAAGTACTGTTGGCCATGTTCAGTACTAGATGAATTTATTTTCATTCTTGTTTATGGTTCCTTAAAGTATTTTTTAAGGAATATGTTTTTTATAATAATTGTTTTATTGTTGGTACTTCTAACATCAATAATAATAGAATATTACGTGATATGATTGATGTATGCATAAGTACAATAACTGATATATTCGCTCTGTAATATTAAAAAATTCGCTCCCGCTCCCCCTCCCCCTCACCCGCATTAGTATTATTAGAGTACATATATCTGTTACAGGGGAATGATGTAATCAGAGAATATGCATATTTCCTACTAAATAAATTATAACCTAGCGAATATTCATATTCCCTGAAAACATGGAATGATGTACAGTATGTTTCCCGATATTCCCTGATTATAGGCCTACATAATTTCTGTAATATATCTATCAAGATCATCAGGTGGGTGATCTCAAGAGATGATCAGTAGCCATTTGATCTTTCAAGATCAAATGATCGCTGATTTCATTTTAGACGTACAATTTTTTGTGGAATATCTTTCAAAATAAATACGGAGCTGTAGATCCTAAGTTGGCTAACGTAGACCCTACGACTCACGTTGTTTCTCAATAATAATAATAATAATAATTAATTGGGATCAACTCTGAGAAGAACTCTAAAAATCAGCCTATTGTGAAAAAGTCATTGATTTAATAATTGATTTATAATTATTAGTTAATGCAATATTAGCCACGCAATCAGAGTTAAGAACTACTTACTAAAATACAAATTTTCATCAACACTGACTTAGGAAGCAAATATTCTGTTAGCAAGATATTCAAGGCATAATCAAAAAAACGATGCGATTAGGATATTACAACAAGTAGTCAAATAGTGCATCATCGCACTTTGGACAATTGATGCTAGTTAGTCTGATAATTAAATTGAATAATAAATTCAATCATCCTTATGTCTAAGTCAAATGTAAAACGACAAAGTTCAAGATACATCATGTAATAAGATCACTAATGACACTCGATCAAGGCAATATGCTTTTTGTATGAGGGTGGGGGGCGGTATCAATTTCAACCTCTCTTCTCTTCTCACGACGTTAAAAATTTTTGGTTTTCCTAAAAAAACGACTATAACTTTTTTTCGCTCTCCTAGGGTAAATAAAAAAATGCCGAGGATATCAACCTCCTGTGGAGTTCCGTTATGGTGGTTATTCTCCTCCCTCCCCACTCAACCCATAAACACGTCCCTGAACTGAATTCAGATATTGAAACAGTTTGTAACAACACCTTTATCATGGCTTTAAGCCATGATAAAGACGAAATTGCATTTATCAGCTCTTATTTCACAGCGAAAAGATCGAAATGCATAGCTAAATTCTCCTGCCAATCTCTGCAACAAGTTCAAACAACTACCTGCGTGTCTAATACTTATGCACACTTTCAACCGAGAAAGCATTGCAGCTTCGACAGACAGACCTCATTTGTTTTGCTGCATTATAGTGAAGAAAAATGATGAAAAAGGCCTCAAAATAGCGCCATGCCAGACAGACTCGTCGAGGCTCGCTGCGTGTCGAGGAGGAGGCTGGATTGGATCTTTGCTAAGCAAAGTTGCAAAGTCGCAGTCGAAAAGTCACAGTCACAGTCACGTTGCAAAGTCGCAAAATTCACAGTCACAAAGTCGCAGTCGCAAAGTCGAAGTCGCAAAGTCGCAGTCGCAAAGTGCATTTTGACTAAAATATCCGACTAGGGGTTAAAATTAATTGTCTTAAAACGCAAGCGTACATAGAAAAAATGTTCGCTTGTAGCAGGTTTGATACACGAAGAACCACAACGTTTTCTTTCTTCTCATTGTCCACATACAATGTGCAATAGAGGCATGGGAATTATGCGTCAGAGGCGCCGGGAATGATAAAGTATACATGTACAGGACGTTAGCACTTGGCCGTAACAGCGCAGAATGTTCTAAATTGAGGCAATTTGTTTCAATAACGATCCGCGGAGATCGCTACGTGTTTACAACCCATCTATGGTTAGGCGTTTGTCGGAGAAAGATAAATATTCGATGGTTAGGCTAAGCGTGTCGGAGAAAGATAAATATTTCACTTCGGCACCCATTTCCGAAATTGCTGCTTGACAGCACAGAATGTATAACGCTATGCCGTCTACGGACCACAACTTGTATCGTTGCAAATAACCCAAAAATACCACTTCGTCGCGTGAAACTATAAATAATGAATCCACAAAATGACAAAATGGCTTTAATCAAGCCTGCCTTCTGTCCAAGCACTAATGCCCTTGTCCAAGCACTAATGCCCTTGGTCCCACCGCTGTAACACACACACACAAACACGCGCAACCACACACGCATGCGCTCACGCGTTATGTGACCGCATTCCAAGCTTACGCAAGAGTAGGCCATCTGCAGTCACGGACACCCGCCCTCCATTTATCCTATCCATCGCATCCTCACCTCTTAATCCTAGTCCCTTAGCTTTCACATCCTTCTCTGTCACGTCTTTTCACGTCTTTTCCCATCCGCCTCATAATCCAAACATTTCCGCACCCTATCATCCTGTTCCGACCCTTGGTCCCAACGACAATAATACAATGATTAGACCTCACTTGCATAATCCATATTGTCAGAATGTAAATCTCTCGCATAGAATCCGGCCCAACGCCAAGTCAAATCAACTATTCTGATTATCGATCAGCAATATGCAGAATCAGACAAAGCAGCATGGATCTGTTTGAGTAAAGACACAGTGATTCATATGTTTTTACTACCTACCTCATAGTCAATATATTTACACATGTGCACTCCATCATTTAATCCTGGCGCTTGGTCCCAACGCCAATAATACAACTCACTTGCATAATACATATTGTTAGAATGTAAATCTCGCCCATAAAATCCGACCCAACGCCAAGTCAACTCAACTATTCTCATAATCGATCAGCATTATTCAGAATGAGACATGCAGCGGGGACTTGTTGGAGTTAAGGACACGTGGTTCATCTGTCGATGGAGAGGAGAAGTCCAAGTTCTCGTCTGGAGAGGCGTCCGTCCGTGTTTTTGTCGAACACCTTTAAGGCCACTTCCTTGTAGTCCTCCACGTCCTGCAGCGTCACCGTCTGAAAGCAAAATGAAATTCATCAATTCTTCATTGAAAACTTCATTGATCCTTCTTGAGTCAATTACATTTTCGAAAACGGTCGATATGAAATCATATTGTTTGCAAAAAGCATGCAAAAATATTTTAAAAAATTGAATGATGCAGTAATGCATTTGCCAACTATTATTTATAGAGCTTCTATGGAACTTGCTGCTAAACTGAATTGCATGAAAACTATCATATTCCACGAAATTTGACAAATTTGACTAAATTCTCCCACCCCTTCGTCTTGAGTTTTTATCAATCGTTTGATGGATGCCCACGGCGAAGGGTGGTCCCCGATGACGTCACTAGACGCCGAAACGGACTCTAACCCATTGCTGTTGCTATTGTTGTTATTATTATTTATTATTGTAATTATTGTAAATTATATATAATCAATGCGATTAAGCTATCTAGGCATGAACTTCAAAAGTGTACTAAAAAACGACAAATTGTAGCAAATTTTTAATATAAGCAACAAAAACAAATAGTATAGTATTAAGCACTGCAAATAAGTTGTATTGAATGATATTGTATTTGTCACGTAGGCCCACTCAACTAAGTAATAAATGTGAAACAAGTGTAACAGGCACATAATCATGCAAAATTGGCCCACAAAAAATGGAAAAAAATGGTAAGCAATATTTTCATTCATATATTTGTAACTCAAAGATATCACTTGTAAGTCATTTGAAACAGCTTTGCTGAAATATAATTATTAATTTTGTTTTAGTATCGTTGCTTCATCTAAAATCATTCCCATCCCGTGTCAATTCATTCAAAATATCTATCGCAGTTCCTCTAGTCGCTACGTTTTGTGATGCAGCTAAAATCTTTACACAACAATCGATCGATTGCTATCAGTGCTTCAAATGCTCATGGCTTGTGAATCAAAAGCATGACAGATTAATCCTTGTCAATAGCCTCTCTCACTGCATAGGATGATAGAGATTTGATTTGAGATCACTTGAGATGAGACTTTGACAACACATCATTAAAACATTTTCATATACATCAGTAGAGAAGAGGTAGTCGAATTCTCGGTTCGACTATTTCTTCTCTACTAATGTATATGAAAATGCTTTGCAGCTTCCTCTTTTTCAAATAGCAAAGATATAAAAATCCTGTTTTGTTGTAGTCGCCATAGAATCCTCAACAATGCATCTTCCTACAAACTGCTACAGTGACCGGAAGGCCTACATGTACACTTCGGTTTTTAAATGTTTATTTTTATTTAATTTTTCACCAGACGCAGCATTATGCGCTGTAGATTTTAACCTTAATGTTAAAATATAGAGCCTAATATTTGATTTTTTTGCATTTTCTCCTTTCAAGTTTCTTCATAATGCCCCGTTATTTTTTATTACAGTTTCGTGATGGAAGAGTATCTCTAACGCTCTCATCCTATAACAAACTAATGCCTAGCTCTTGCATATAAGTTTGTTCAGGACCCATGCTATGATCAAGCAAAACGTGACAATCGATATAAAATTCTTGCATTCTGTTAAAGCCGTACTAGAATGTACGTAAATATTATTATAGCAATCCTGAATTCGAAGATATATATAGGCTATTTCAATTATAAATTTTACTGCAGTTAGCATGATAGAGGGAGCTGCATTTACCGGTTGTGCTTTCAGCATGATATCCCGTACTAGTGCAAGAAGTTCTTTGCCTTCGATGAATCCGTTTCCATCCTGGAATAGCAAAAATTCTCTACATGCAAATGTTACTGACATTGCGAAAAGTTATTTAGAGAGAAATGATTGCGCAATGCCGCTAAGCTACTTCTATTGTTAAGTGTTAATGCGCAGCTGTTATTTAAAAGTCTCCAAGCTATGACAGAAAATAGCATCAAATTTTGAAACTAGTCTAACGGAAAAAAATTAGATAAAATACAAATTTAAAATTTGACTTTCCTACAACAGTCTTCCTTCCTTTATACTTTCCAAACAGTCATGATTTCAGCTAAAAAATAATTTATCTGACTCAAATCTGAGCTGCAACACTATTTTTAACATTTCTGCCACATTCTAGTCTTCTAAGCGTTGAATGCCTCAAAGTCTAGGGGTGGATTCTACAGACGCACCTTTACGCCCGGCTAACTAAGCAAAGTTCTTGCTAAGGAACCGAATTTAACGGCAGCCCTACACTGCCATTCGAAAAACAAGCAATATGCTTACAAATTTTAAAAAGAAAAAATATCTCCACAAGAAATGACGTTGATATGACTGCAGTGACAACATAAATTATTTTGCTTGAAATCCATGACGTCACGATACTTTAATGACGTTGTATATTATTTTAAATGGACTAAACAAAGAGTTATTTTGAATGATAGCTAAGAGCCGCCGTGAAATTGTCTCCTAAGATAAGGTAGAGGTAAAGGTGGAAACAAAGGAACGACTATAGAATCCACTCTGATAGATCCTCTCTAATGAGAAATAATATCTCCATTTATTCAAACGGAGCCTAGTAGTTTTGGTTGCAATGAATGATCCACTGTTACACAGGTTCTATCACTCGCAGAGGGTACATTGCAAGTCCTGTATTTTGCTCATAACAAATATTTCTTATCTAGTCAATAATTGCTAATGAATAATATCTTCAATCCTTGCACAATCTCACAGTTGTAGCAGGAGGTGCGACAACACATGACAGATTCAATTGTTCCAGCGCTAATAACAGGAAACGGCTGATAGGAACTAAACCCCGATACTCACTAAAACATTTTAAATGATTGTCATGAATAAGGAATGAAAGAATATTCATCTGAGACTATTGATATAGCCTGCCTCAAGAGAAAATATAATCTGCAGGGTTGAGCTTAATACAAGCCACGCCTCGAGACTCAACCGTTTGAAACCACATAAAATTAGTTTAGGGTTTAGCCTTGGGTTAGTTTTCGCTTATGTAATGGCTATGTTAGGTTCAGTTAGGATGGGTTAAAATTGGAATATCTTAGTTTTGTAATTGTTTGTTTAATTTTTAAGTAAACAAACAACTCCTCTCACCGCACGTGGTGAGAGGAGAGGGATTGGTGGGAAGGATGGAGGGCAAGAGGACGAGAGGAAGGAAGCGAATAGGAATGATAGATAAACTGCTGGAAAGAAAATCGTATGGAAACGTGAAGAGAATGGCGGAGAACCGCCAATCGTGGAGAAGTTAGATGCCAGGGACCTTCCGTTTGGCAGCGCATTAGAGAGAAAGTTTACTTTTCGATTGACAGATGAATGAAAGTATACGTTTGTTTAATTTTTAAGTAAACAAACAACTCCTCTCACCGCACGTCGTGAGAGGAGAGGGATTGGTGGGAAGGATGGAGGGCAAGAGGACGAGAGGAAGGAAGCGAATAGGAATGATAGATAA
>JAQIWG010001195.1:0-25898 GCA_034695025.1 Chamaedrilus cognettii
ATTCAAGCAAACGATGTTTTTCCATCTCCGTTTGCATGACATATTCTTGGTGCGTTAAAAGTGCAATATACATACAAACATACATCCGGTCAACGAATATTCCACCCGCACACATTAATGCACACGCATACAATATTAATGCACACGCATACAATATTAATGCACACGCATACAATATTAATGCACACGCATACAATATTAATGCGCACGCATACAATATTAATGCACACGCATACAATATTAAAGCGCATGCACACCTCAAACTAGCTATGCACTAACCTTCAGAGATCAACTTACTTTTTACTGTCCTACCTTGAATCATTATAATCAGCCACTATAGCAACTCACAATGGTAACTGACAGTATGAACATTTGACAACTTTGGTGACTGCTACTAATACTTGCAAGCAACAAGGCCCAGTGAGGTAAATGTCTATAGATCAAAAAATGTCAAAGTCACAGGTGCTTGTACAGTACCCGCCAGGGTCCCAAGGCTGTTTGCAGGCTCGATGCGTGAAGGGGGCAGGGGATGCAGTGCCCCCCCTACTGGGAAGGCCTGCCCCCCCTGCTCCCAGAAACGTTACTATTAGCTTATGGGCCTAATGCCGCTCCTGCTCTTGTGCAAATAAAGCCTTTGCCCCTCCCTGCTCTGATGAAATGAAAGATATGCCCCCCCCCTGCTTTGTGTGTAAAGTAAAGCCTTTGCCCCCCTGCTTTGATGAAATGAAAGATATGGCCCTGCTTTGTGTAAAGTAAAGCATTTGCCCCCTCTGCTCTGATGAAATGAAATATATGGCCCTGCTGTGTGTAAAGTAAAGCCTTTGCCACCTCTGCTTGGTGTGATATGTTGATATATAGGAGAAAAAAAGGATAATGACTGTCAAGAACGGCTCGAAATTTTTTGTCAGCACCCCCTCCCCTCCCGTCGCGAGGTAGAACTGTAGATAGGACGTAAAAAGGTCTGCCCCACCGGCGAAAGCTTTTGCCCTCTCCCACTGAGGATTGACACGCTACGGGGCTGGTCCTGTTTGTGATATGCTAACTTGGCTAACTAAGTTGACACACAATATTTTAGTTTTCATTTTAGTCCTTAACCCCTAGTCGGATATTTTTGTTTAAATGCACTTTGCGACCACAACTTAGCGAATTTGCGACTTTGCAACTGCGACACTGCGACTTTGAGACTTTGGGACTTCAGAACTTTGCTTAGCAAAGCATCCACTCCAGCCTCCTCCTCGACACGCAGCGAGCCTCGACGAGTCTGTCTGGCATGGCGCTATTTTAAAGACTTTTTCATCATTTTTCTTCACTAATGCAGCAAGACCAATGAGGTTTTAAGCCTACAGTTCGTTATTAGTCTCCTGGCATCATTTCAATGATTTTTATATTTGGCTAGGCGACTACCGACCGCACAATATTCAATAATGTGCCGGCAGGGCATCCCTCACCCAACTGAACAGGCCAGTGACTCTGGCAATATTGACAGAGACATTCAAGTTAATTCAGCACTCTCAACGCTTCGCACACGACTAGGCAAACATTCCTTACAGGCTTATAGCAGAGACGTAGGCTCACAAACTACACAGCTTCACTGTCTTGTGTGCTGTAGGTAGGTAATAGAATAATGAGCAGATAGTTCAACACTAAACACCACCTGCGCTTATATCTTAGCGCAATCTGCAAGGAACCAGAAGTAGGTTATCCATTATGCTGAGCAGTCTTCCTTTGAAGGGATTGTTGATAATGCAGTAATGATTTATGTTCATTTCTTCTTTTTCCAGTTCCTGTGAATGGTCTTGTAATCAGAGTGGACGCGCTGCGTCGGCTGCATCAGCTAGATGTACAGCAGTCTCTCAGATGCATCACAATCACACAAGGTGTCCTATACATGTATCATTATGCGGCCAGAACTGGTTAAGATATTGGTCAAGGTTTAGTAGGAGATACAACCCAACGCATGCCAACGCTTGCTTCCTAAATAGGTTTTCAAAGTCGCCTTCTACTCCACTGCAAGCAAGGCCTGCTACAATACAATAGACCTGCAGTACTTCCTTGCCTACGCCATCAGATCACCATGACTGGTCAAGGAGGCTACATAATACAGCCCACAGTCAGGGGAACGCTGCGGGCTGTTCTACGCTGGGGATGACAAGGGATCAACCCCCCCTCCACCAGCACCAAAGTCAAGTTTAAACAATGCAAAAATTTCAGGCCGGCCCCACTCTGGGGCTAGTCAGCAGGATAATATACATGTAGCCTGTAAGCTTATACTCACAGGTGGACGATGACGGAAGGATGCGGCAGTTCAACCAGAGCCAGGTCCTTCAGCCCCGCCCCTGCGCACGAGACCTCACACCCCCCTGCCCCTCCCTCCGCTAACTGGAGGGGCGTGCAGCGGCAGAGCACAGAGCACGGGGCGCAGAGGTCTCCTCCCTCCACTCCCTTTGCCCCTGCCCTTGCCCCGCCCCCTGTCCCGCCTCCTGCCTCTCTCCCTGCCCCTGCTCCCTGAACCCCTTCCTCAGCGATCAGCAGCAGCAGCAAGCCGACGAGCCAGACGGCTGGGAAGGGGGGCGAGGCGTCAGAGGTCTCCCCTCCACAGCGCTGCATCACCGCGATGACGTCATGCGGGAAGCGTGATGACGTCACGCAAGGATCGAACGTGATGACGTCATGCAAGAATCGAACGTGATGACGTCATGCAAGGATCGAACGTGACGATGTCAGGTATGGATCGATGCAATGGGGGCTCGAGGCCTACAGCAGAGAAGTGTGAACTGAACTTGGACTTGATCGACGCTCACTACATTGCAAACATGACTGAAATATTGAATATACACTACTTTCTCTTACAGTAGGCTAGCTATACACACGTGGTAACTAGTCTACTACAGCCGGGTAATGTTACTTAGAACTTAGTGAACCTATCCGCGTCTATGCCTGTTCATAATATTATGGCTCTGGGCCAATTATTATTTAAATCTGAAATAGATTTCTCAACTAGGTACGTCCTAATAGCATTGCAGGGTATATGCGTGCTGCATAATTATAGTGATACCGTTGGTTTCTAATCGCACTGTATAATAGCCCAGGCTATTGTAATGTATACATATACTGTAATGAGCCTAGGCTATAGTCCTGCATGGATAACCCGCAGAACTTAATAAACAATATACATCTGTAGTAACACCTCTAGGCCTACGTGCAGGCCAGCGGGCCTACTGAAGGCTACTGTCATTTCCACATTCAACGTCGCAGGCTATAAAGTATAGGCCTAGTTACCGTAGCGGTAGCGCATGATCGAGGCCGACTTGTAAGCTACTCTCTTGTCTAGACGAAGGGACATATTTCTCAAATCTTCCCTAACATTAAGGCCAAACTTAATCCTCAATTAGATTTCGATCATATTTTAAATTCATTCGCCGACCGCCATGACGTCATCATGATCTTGGTTTAGAGCGTGGTGCGGAGTTTCCAATACCAAAAGATAAAATTTGCGTAAAATTTTCTTAAGAACTAATTTGATTGGGCTAATATATTTTGAGAAACAGCTAAGTCGCATTTTACGACTCGCACGGGAAGCTCTGGGCTGCAGGCCAATTTTTTCGCGGCCCTATAAGTTGAAAGGTAATCAGGCCTACAATCACAGTCATACTTTCAGCAGAGGGCGCTTCAGGAGGGCGCCGACAATATATACTTCAGATAGCTTTCATGATACAAACCTTTCGCCAGGGGACACCATTTCCACGGCTAACCACGGCAAGTGACTTCGAGGCATAATAATGCCTAGCACTGTGGTATAAGGGTATGGTGGAAACTTAGAAGAAGGGGTCGTGACAAAGGACACGTGATACTGGGCACGCGAAAATGAAATCCGCGCCCATTCATCATGGCTCTTACTAATTTTCATACCGGGTGGAGGAATTTTTTGCTACTGAGCGAAAATGAAATCGGCGACTCTAGTCAAACTTTAACCGTAAAACCAACTTTGCTACTACTCGCTCTAACCATACCGCAACCCTAGCCTAATTCTAACTGCTAACCACAAACCAGGCCTAACCCCAATAAAAATTCAACTTATTCAAGTATGCAAATTAGCAAGAGCCAATCAGATGAATTGGCGCCGATGACATTTTTGCGTGTGGTGCTACGTTGAGTCCAACAGGTGTTAGGCTAACCCACTCGACCCCCAGACCTCTCGATCCATGCGACAGGTGAGTGAGTCACACGCTGTGTAAACAAAGGCAATGATCAAATAGGTCCGGTGTTGCCGTCGTGCTCCTTTGTTGAGGGGTCTGTGGGGCAATGCACCATTGTCTAGAGGGATTTATTTAATTCGTTCAGTCAATGTACATCTCAGCTGTAGGCTGTGCTTAAATGTCTTGAAGCATGGCTGCCGAAAGTAGACTATTATTGCCCAAAGATCACCAACGTCTCATTTAGGCTAGGCTTACGACCCTGTGAAAGATTTCTAAAAGCACAGAACTGTATTTCATTCTTAGTCCTCCCCAAAAAGTTTTTGACTGCACCGCCGTGCAAGCTCGAGATGCTTAACAAAGGGTCTGCCAGGGACGCAGCCTGTACGCAGAAAAGGCACCTGCACAAAATAGTTCCTACTGCTCAAAATTAAATTGTATAAAATCTTATTTTGGGCAATTAATTAATGTAATTTTGTAAACAGCGCTAGAAGCTGAATAGTCTTCACAATTTCTATTGCGAATAAAATTGAATTTGTAACAAATTTAGCAGAAAACGAGTTGTGGAGGGACACAACTCCTGCGTGGCGGTGCTGCGTTGTGTGTCGTGTATTCGTGTGCGCGAATTGTGTTTATTTTGAAAGTGGAGAGCGCGGAGGATCTAATTGTTAATTATCGGCGATAAGTAGACGATATTTAGGCGATAATTAGGCGAGAGATCAATTAAGATCAATTAGGCGGTCGGACCCTCGAGAACTGACTTGAGCTGACGGTGGACGCATCTCTGGGGTGGATTGACGACGTGCAGCAGGTTTAGGTGAGAGCGGTGCAATATGTTCGACTGCTTCTTTGTTTCACTGCCGGGCGCGCTAGACGTGCGGAACTTGGGACTGTTGAACTATTCAATATCAATACAGTTTTTAAATAACTTTTTTTTCTTAAATTAACGACATTGTTGTATTTATATAGTTAATAACTGTGGACTTACAGTAAACTGTGAGATACTTTAAGTTATTTGTTGGTTGACTACTGTTATGTAGTCAACAGTAGCAGGCTCTGACAAGGGTCGCAATGAACCTGAATTCTAAATATATCAATTATCAGTGAAGATAATTGACTGAGTATATAGGGCTTCAGGCCTCTTCATTGCGACCCTTGCGAGAGCCTGCCTGCCAGCCTTTATACATGATCCCAGTGTGCGCCCGTGATGCTGGTGCAGGTGAGGATGGAGATGCTCAAGAGGCTGCGCATGAGGAAGGGAGACTCAAAGGACTCGGACGCACGCGGGCGCCACCTCAAAGAACTCTTCAACTTTACCCAGGCATGTATAGTGACCTTGCCACTTGCCAGAGCGTTATGCTTCGCCCAGACAAGTTTACTATTATCATTTTATCAATAGTTTAGTATTTACCCAGGCAAGTTATATCTATTTGAGAATTGATTGCAAGATGTGACTATTGTTATCTTAATCTTAAAGTGATGTTTAATTAGTAGTGAGCATGTTATCTGAAGGAGGTGGAACTGTGTTTAATTCATTTAATGGTTATGAAACCTAGAGTAGCCTGGTTTGACCCCTCCTCCCCCCTTGCCTTGTTATGCAGGTGGGCGAGCATGGGTTCCCACACAAGCCGAGTGCCCTCGCTCACGACCCCGCGCTGAGTCTCATCGCTGTCGGCACGCGTACCGGCACACTCAGACTGTATCCTTGCCTCCCCCCCCCCACTGGCGGAGGAAGACTGCATCACTGTGCTGCACTCACTGCGCCACGCTGTTGAGCAAATATATTAATGCCTTTGCAATTTGTCCGCATCTCTTGTTTGTGGTTATTGTATTTTCATTTGTCTTATGTCCATGATTATGGACAACATGGGGCTGCGTTGTATCTATATGTATTAGAACCAACTATGATACAGTATAGTCTCTGACACAGTGTCTGCAGCTATGGCCATGCTGGGGTTCAGTGCTGTCTATGATATACCTAGCCATGTTAGATTTATATAGGCCCTAACACTGTGCAGCAATGGCCAGGTTGGGGTTCAGTTCTATCTATGAGATACCTAGCCATGTTACACTATAACACTGTGTGCAGCTATGGCCAGGCTGGGGTTCAGTTCCATCTATGAGATGCCTAGCAACGATACAGTATATAATCTCTAACACTCTGTGTGGCTATGGCCAGGCTTGGATTCAGTTCTATGTATGAGATACCTAGCCATGTTACACTATAACACTGTGTGCAGCTATGGCCAGGCTGGAGTTCAGTTCCATTTATGAGATACCTAACCATGATATAGTATATAATCCCTAACACTGTGTGCAGCTATGGCCAGGCTGGGGTTCAGTTCTCCGCGCAGCACAGCGAGCAGCTTGCGGTCACCAGACTCCTCTTCCTCCCAGAACAGGTGCGACTTACTCGCCCCAAACCTCACGAACTCACGGCTGCTGTACAACCCAAACCTTGCCATAGCCCTAGGCTCAACCATTGTCATACACTGTGTGTGTCTGTCCTCTCGGGCGCTCTATTGTATACCTCATACATGGAATGAGGAATGGTGATGGAAGCTTACCTTGCAGATCTATGAACTCAGTAGACCAGCCGAGGGTACCGGCCAGGGTTCAGTGCGAGGGTTCTGTTGATCTCAGTCACATGTGTCTTGTGTGCGTTGTTTGCAGGAAATGTGATGAGATTTAATTGAGCAGGAATAAACATTAAAACCTATAGTTTATCTCCGCAGTCCGCACTCTGTGATGGAAGCCAAGGACATGGAATAAGTTCACAGAGTGACGGTATTGGTTGTTGGTTGAGGGTTGGGTCGTGTTGTTGGTGCAGGGTCGTGTCGTGTCGCTGTTGGAGGACGGTTCGCTTCACCTGTGGGAGCTGAACGTGCTTGCTGACGGGTCGACCGCACTGCAGCATGTCAGGGCCTACAGTCTGGAAACCAGGTAATGGGAGGTCTGGAGACCAGGCAATGGGAGGCCTAGAGACCAGGCAATGGAAAGAAGGCTTGCAGTCAGATACACCTCTTGTTTTGTTTTGTGTAGACTCTTTTCTGTCTCTAGCCGCCATTCTCTCTGTGTAATGCATGTTGCAATAAGCTGAAGGCTGTCTCCAGCCATCGTTCTCTGTGTGTGTTGCAACAAGCTGGAAGCTGTCTCCAGCCACCGTTGTCTATGTGTGTTGCAGCAAGCTGAAAGCTGTCTCCAGCTGGTGCCTGACGGCCGGGGGGGACGAGCTGCTGCTGGGCACAGAGGGAGGCAGCGTGCACTGCTTCAGCCTCGCTCAGTTCTCTGTGCTGGACGAGCGCACCCTCTATCTCGACACGCTCATTCAGGAGTGAGAGATGATGGGCCTGGCTGTGGTCTAGAGTCTTGTTTAATTTTAATGTTTGAAGCTGATGTGATCTATTATGGATGAAGAAGTTGATAAGAACATGATGATGCCAAGCAGAGATACTGTTAAATGTATTGTCGTCCTGTTTTTTTTTTTCTTGGAGTGAAAGTATATTGTTAGTATTTATTAGTTCTAGATGTGGTCATTTATCTGACGCTAGTCTCTGCTCTGTGTGCAGTGCACCGGAGGACTTCAGAGTGAACCCCGGCGCCATTGAGGCCCTGCTTCAACATCCGACCAATCCCAGCCAGGTTGATCTGCTATTAGTTCAAATACAAATCAGTCATGCGGAGTGGAGTCAAATATAGTGCAGGAGTAATAGCAATTATTGATGATTGGTTGATAATACATTGGAGGCTATGAGAAGAAAATTTTCTTTTAAATGTTTATTTTTTAAATAGAAGAAATATCTTTAAATCTGTAAAAAATTAAGAAAACAACAAGACAAGTTGAAGCAGCATCAAGTTGAAGGCAGCATCAAGTTGAATGCAGCATCAAGTTGAAGGCAGCGTCAAGTTGAAGGTAGCATCAAGTTGAAGGTAGCATCAAGTTGAAAGCAGCGTCAAGTTGAACGCATCTATATGAAGAAAGGATAAAAAAATAATTAATTAGTAAAGCAGAAGAAATTTCTAAAAATCTTTAAAAATTAAGGAAAACTGCAAAAGTACCATGCATACATAGACTGATGCGTATTTGGGTAGCTCATAGGCTGATGTATATGTGGATTGTGGGTAGCTAATGTAGTGTAGCGTTGTTGTTCAGTTGCTGGTCGGGTTCAACCGTGGGCTTGTCGTGCTCTGGAACTCAGTGGACAACAAGCCGGACCAGACCTTCTGTACCTCCACAGTGAGTCATTGCACTGATAACTAGATAGCATTACTAGACACAGACCAGTGGTAACTAGATAACGTTACTAGACGTCAGCACAGCAGTGGTTCCGTAGGTCTTGTAGTCACATCTGATATCATCATCATCGTTTTTTCACTTTGTGATGTCTCTGACTTGATGCCTTGGTGCAGGAAATGATGATTTAATATAGTGATAGATGAGATCTGGCGAGAAACAAAGGCTGCTGGTGTTTTGTTAAACATTGAAAATGCTAACACTGAATATATTGTGGTTGATATATCAAAGTGTAATAATCTGTGCTGCGTGCGTATGCTCCAACAATTGCCTCAAGCTGATGATCAGAATGTACAGTAGACAAGCACAGTGCAGGCCGTCTGTTGATGAGTGAGAGCTAGGATGAGACTGTCAGTGCTGGGAGCGTCCTGTTGGTTGTGTGCAGCAGTAGACAAGCACAGTGCAGACAGTCTGTTGATGAGTGAGAGTTGGAAGCGTCCGAGTTCTGGCAGCCTTGTGTTGGTTGGGTGCAGCAGTTGGAGGCGCTGTCGTTTGGACGCGGAGGGAACGAGTTTGTGGTCGCTCACGCTGATGGCAGCTACTCCATGTGGGTCACCACAGACAGCAAGAGGGCTAAGGAGAGCGCTACTACTCCTTATGGTAGGTACTCCATGTGGTTCACCACAGACAGCTCACACTTGTAGCGTTGTGGCGTTGCTTTTAAAGTATCACTACACTTATGTAGGTGACTGTGTCGTGTGGCGCAGCGGTGTGGTATAGTGTGTGGTTTGTGCAGTGTGTGGCGCAGTAGTATGGCACAAGATGTGGTCCAGTAGTGCAGGCAGTGTGTGGTGCAGCGTGGTGTGGTGCAGCATGGTGTGGTGCAGCGTGGTGTGGTGCAGCGTGGTGTGGTGCAGCGTGATGTGGTGTATGTTGTCAGGTCCATTCCCATGCAAGGCGCTCACAAAGATTGACTGGAGATGTGCCAAGGGGTCAGTTCTGCTCCTCTGCCCCACCCTTAAATGCCTCAACGCGTGATCATTGTTACTTGAAAATATACATTACTGTTAGAGTCGATTTCATAGACCAACCTCCACCTCAACCTTAACCTCATTGAGGGAGAGAAATTTTCATTGAGTGGATTTCATAGACCTACCTCCGCACAAAACACCTCAAAATTAACCTCAAGATTTGTCTCCAACTCCTCCCTTGGCCAAGGTAGCTCCAGACCAACCTTGGAGGCTACCTTTGGCTTGCTTTAGGCCTATTATATTCGCTCTTCTTGGCTTTATGCACTCTATTCTCGACCAAATGGCTTTAGAAAACAAACATTTAGTAAAACAGAAGATTTGCATTTTAAATTCAGTACGATAATGAGAAAAAATTAGTTTTATAGTCAAATGATGAACAAGTTTAGTCAGCAATTTTACAAATGCATTCAGTTGATACTGGGCACGCTTCTGATTCACCAGATGGCGAGTACAGCCTAGGCAGATACTAGGCATAAAACTATAGCCGAAAATAGTTATTTTGTCTCGTTTGTTGCTCAAAAATTAGAAATTGACTACGGGTAGTCAATAAATATGCTCTAATTTAATTCATACTGAAGTAAAACATGCATGATCAGGATTGGGAACTACATTCATACGCGTATGAATGTATATTGCTGATGAATTGTCCGTTAATATTAAACTTCCGCCGGCGATCAAAAAAGTACTCCCCGTTGCCAATATCATCAATTTTAGCCATTTTTGATCATGGTTTAGCCATAATGCTGAAATATTTAACCAAGACAAAACTACATTTTTGGAAAAAGTGATTACACATCTGCTGAGGAATCTGCCTCGGCCGAGGTAGGCCTATGAAATCCATTTGACTCAAAATTTACCTCAAGGTAAATTATCTACCTTGGCTGAGGTTGAGGTGGAGGTGGGTCTATGAAATCGACTCTTAGTATCAACAGTGTCATGTGTCATGTGTCACATCAGTTTGCTGCTTCACTACTAAGCTGATATAATTTCTGCGCTACAGGCCCCCTAATCCTCTAAATCTAACCCTGTGCTACAGGTCCACTAATCCTCTAGCCCTGTGCCACAGAGCCCCAGCGCTGCTGCTGTTCTGTGGGGGCATGCCGCGCGCGAGCTACGGGGACCGTCACACGCTGAGCGCCGTCCAGGGGACGACACACGTCGTCTTTGACCTGCCGAGCAAGATCATCGACTTTGTTGTCTTGACTTCACCACTGGACAGTGAGTGAGGGATCAACTGTGGCCCTCCGCCTCAGTGTTAGTTAGCAGATTATCTACAATAGAGGCTACGCGCGAATAGAACAGTGCAAGAGCATCATTGTCTTGAGTGCCATTTATAGTTTGTTTGATTTGTTGCTAGAAAGTGATAAATGATTGGTTGCGAGAGATGAGCAGAGAGTCCTGACTTGTGATCCTTGAGAGGTATTGGGTAGTGGAGGATGC
Organism: Chamaedrilus cognettii; assembly: GCA_034695025.1. Classification (NCBI taxonomy): domain Eukaryota; kingdom Metazoa; phylum Annelida; class Clitellata; order Enchytraeida; family Enchytraeidae; genus Chamaedrilus; species Chamaedrilus cognettii. The sequence continues at coordinate 10,899 of JAQIWG010001195.1, forward strand.
TGCTGCAGTGTTTCAATATTGCAAGAGTGTAGTTAATTTAATGTATCTAGTGAGCAGATTCATCTGATTATCTGATGCCTGTGCTGTAGATGCACCTGATTGGCTGATGTCTCTGCTGTAGACGTGCGTGATTGGCTGATGCCTGCACTGTAGACGTGCCTGATTAGCTGAAGCCTGTGTTGTAGACGAGCCTGATTGGCTGATGTCTCTGCTGTTGATTCATCTGATTGGATGATGTCTGTGTTTAGATGCGCCTGATTCGCTGCTGGTGCTGACTGAGGAGGAGCTGGTGGGGGTCGACCTAGTGACGGCGGGGTGGCCGGTCCACCGCCCCCCCTATCTCTGCTCCCCCCACTGCAGCCCTGTGACGGTTGTTGAGGTTGTTGATTCTGTCCCAGATCCCCTGTGGGGCAAGCTGCGAGCTGCAGGGGCCGCTCAGCACCCCCTTTACTCCATCAGGGTAAGTCATATTCGCCCAGCATCCCCCCTACTCCACAGGGTAAGTCATGGCCGCCCAGCACCCCCCCTACTCCACCAGGGTAAGTTGTGATCGCTCAGCACCCCCCATACTCCACAGGGTAAGTCATGATCGCCCAGCACCCCCCTACTCCACCGGGGCAAGTCATGGTCGCCCAGCACCCCGCCTGCTTCACGAGAGTGCACCCAAATTCTGAATTATTTTGTTGTTCGGATTGACTTACTGCAAGAACTGATAGAGCCTAATACTAGCGTCATTCTGCCATGGCGTCGTTGTCCAAGTGAACGGCCTGGAGCGTCTCACTGCCTATGTAGACTGCTAGTCTGTCTCACTGCCTGTGTATGTAGACTGCTATCATTGTCGTTCGTTTCATTCAAATATTGCGTGTAGTTGGATTCATATTGTTTATATAGCGTTGATTTTATTTTCACTGCTGTTTGATATGCAATTTTCCTTCTTGGCACAGGATTGGCCGGTGAAAGGAGGCAAGGTCGGGGCAGAGGTCACGAGGACTCACCTCCTGCTCACCGGGTCAGTCGCGTCGCTTGATTCCTGATCTTGATTCTACTCTGGCTGTTGTGTAGCAGGGAATTAGGGCACTGTAATGTTGCCTTGTTTTTGGTGGCCTACGTACATCGATTTAGAAAGTATCTGAATTGTTATAGCTTGAAATATTAAATTCAAGTTTGAAATCTCCAAGTCTAGAAAACTTAAGTGTGCAGGTTAAGTTGTGCAGGTTAAGTTCTGAGTGTAGGCCTCTACTGTATTCTTGAAAGTGTTGTATCTATAAATAGATCTTTTGTTGTGTGCTGTGTGGGGAGACATGATGACGGATTGTATCTATAAATAGAATCTATCTTGAGCATCGCGGCGTGCTGTGCGAGCAGACATGACGACGAGTTGTATATATAAATAGAATCTATCTTGAGCGCTGCCGCGTGCTGTGTGGGCAGACATGACGACGGGTCAGTGGGGTTCTGGCGCGTCGACTCTGGTTGCATGAGTCTGCTCCACCGTGTCTCCACCGCCGACCTCTTCACCCCCTCCCAGGGTCACGGCGGGATCACTGGGACGCAGGGGGCGCAGGGGGAGGCTGATGAGGACTGGCCACCCTTCAGAAAGGTGCGTCTCAGCCAGGGGTGGGATACAAATCTACCGTTCTGGGTAATTTTAGCTCACAAATCGTTAGACAGGTATATAACATTAGCAGAAAGCAATGTCAGCGCGTGTGAAATTAGATCAAACAAAATTTGCATGACGATGACGTCGGATCTTGCAGTAGGCCTAGCAGCCAGTCTTTGCAGCCTTTCTTCTAGAACGTTGCATGACCCCAATCTCGCGCCTCTGATTGGCTGCTGTGCTGCGTGACCTCAATCTCTCGCCTCTGATCTCGCCTCACAGCGCCGCTGTGTGCAGGTGGGTCGCTACGATCCGTTCACGGAGGACGCGCGCGTGGCCGTGCAGAGACTACTCTTCTGTGCGCGCTCAGATACCCTTGTGGTCGCAGGGGGCGCGGGGCAGGTCCTGCTGCTGCGTCTTGGCGCAGAGACCCCCCCTTTCCCCGGGGGGGCTCTCCCCGGGGGCAAGCAGGGCATCAGGGTTGTCCCGGTGTCCCTTGTCAGCGACGAGGGGTTTGTGTGGCAGGGGCACGAGGCCCTTGCCCCCCGAGGGAGTGGAGAGAGGGTGGGGGGGTTTGACGTGGTGTGTGTGGCGCAGTTGAGCCCCCCCGCGCCCCCCACTGCCCTTGCCCTGCATGCTGATTGGTCGCTGCTGGGCGTGGGGTCGGCATATGGATACGCGCTAGTGGACTGCGCGCAGATGAGGACTGTCTACACCAAGTGCACCCTCGGGCCCGCCGCCGGTAGGCTGCATAGGATTGCTAGGTGTTTACCTAGTGTAGGCTGTGTAGGACTGCTACACCTAGTGTAGGCTGTGTAGGACTGCTACACCTAGTCTGTGCTTGATGTACTTGATAGTCGATGGAATTTAAAGTGTAGGCCATGTAATGATATGGCTCCAGCGCCTTCTATTGGCTCACAGACCATTTAATAACGATCCAACTTCAAACTCACAGACCATGATATGGTCCCAGTCTCATGTTTGTGCTTGTCCCGTGTTGAGGCTCATGTTGAGGCTCAAAGTGCTTATTCTCAATGTGCACTAAGCTCAAGCAATCCATTAATCAATATGTACCATTGATTAAACACACTAGAATGTGTCCGTCGTGTGATTGGCTGGTGCAGGGACCAATGAGAAGCAGGGTGTGCCACGCAGCAAGTCGCTGCAGCGCACGCTGCGCGACTCGTTCCGCAAGCTGCGCATACGCTCGACGTCACGCTCCTTCGACATCAAGCACGACGTCGACATGGAAGGGGGGGCAGGGGGCGTGGTCAGGAACAAGGGGGCAGAGTCTTGTCCTGAGGGGGGCGAGGGGAAGGGCGCGGTGTCAGAGGGGACCAATGGCGAGGGAGAGAAACAAGCGGAGGACAAGCCTGAGGTGATGCCGACTGGGGAGGAGGGCAGGGGTTTGAAGGTGGGGGTGGAAGATGGTGATGGGGGTGGAAAACCTGCGGTGGAAGAGGTCCATCAAGCGGTGGAAGGGGTCAATGGAGCTGTGGAAGAGGACAATGAAGCGGTGGAAGGGGTCAATGGAGCTGTGGAAGGAACCGTTCAGCTAGAATCAGTGATGGAAAGAGAGAGTGGTGCTGTCCAATCTACAGGAACAGAGGGGGAGGGAGCCAAGGAGGCCGGGGGGGTGGTTGTTGATGAGGCCGCCAAGGGGGAGGAGAAGGGGGCCGAGGGGGGCAGGGGGAGCGGTGGGGGAGCGCTGTGCGAAGTGACGACCACAGTCCACTGCATCCACTTTGCACAGACGCACATCTGCAGCGGTGCGTACGCAGTGTGTGTATGTGTGACAGTGCAATGTGCGTAGTGACTGGGGAGTGCAGTGTATGAAGCAGTGCGTTGTCAGTGCAGTGTATTCATATTGGTTAATGATCAGTATAGCTGCATAGCACCTTCTTGTCTTCTGATTGGCTGTGTATAGGTCAACCAGCGACGCCGACGATGTGGCTTGGTAACAGCGCGGGTCATGTGACTGTATATCAGCTGACCGTGCCAGCCAATGAGAAGCGAGAATCGGACAGCGTCGAGTGCATTCTGGGTAAATTGGAATTTATAGTGTATTTTTTGTATGTGATGAGGTCTGGAGAAGAATAGGCTGGAGAGAGCAATGCTTGTGTGCATGTATATGTATATGATGCAGTGCTGTGTGTGTGTGTGTGTGTGTGTGTGTGTGTGTGACGTGGCGCCTGTGGAATGAGGTTGTGACATTCTACAGACGGTGGATGCAATTACTGTAGTGTCAGAATATAGAGGCCTGGCTGCGAATCATTGTCTATGAAACAAAAATTATAGCTTGAAACAATCTAGGTAAAAATAAAATGTAGAAAAGAACTCAGATTTTTGTGAATTAAAAGAACTCTTTTGTTGTTAACAAAAGAATGTAGACTGATGTTGGTATTTTTTTACGTTCTTTCCAGGGCTAGATTAGGCTACTTTTCCCTATTTAAAAAGCAATTTTTAGTGTATTATCCGCATGAGTCTGAAGTCGTGTGATTGCAGTGAAGGAGCTGAGACTGAAGCACGCCGCTCCTGTGGTCAGCATTGCGATCATCGACAGAGACTTCCATCCCCTGCCCCCCACCACCCCCCCGCACCCTCCCGCTTCTGCCCTCAACAACCCTGAGGGGGGCGCCCCTGCTGCAGGAGGAGACGCTGCAGCGGAGGGGGGAGGGGCGGGCACGCCCGTGAAGGGGTCAGGAGGGCACCGGGTAGTCATCTGTTCTCAGGAGCAGATCAAGGTCTGGTTGCATGGCTTTATTGATGACATCATCAGTGATGTGAACCACGCCTGGTGGTCACTGTGACATTGCTGCTGCTGCTGCTGCTGCTGCTGCTGCTGCTGCTGCTGCTGCTGCTGCTAGGTGTGATTGCATGCTTGAGGCTGTGCCTGATGGCCAATGACTAGGCTCGCGTGGTGCACTATAACCAGTCACTGAACTCCACCTGTCGCTTCTCCCTAGTCGTCAGGCAAATTGACACTTTATAGCTTTTGCGACTACACTGATATTTTTTGTCTTGTTAAATATTATGTAAAACTTGGTAAGTTGTTCTTTTATTAATTATTGTATGTTTTATGTAAGCTTGTGTTTGATTTGTCGGCCAGGTGTTTGCGCTACCTGGCCTCAAGGCCTACCACAAGGTCAAGCTGGCCATGCGTGTTGATGACCCCAGGGTCTGCTGCTTCAGCCTTACTGCATTCAGCAGTGGCGCAGCAGGTAAACATGCTGAATTCAGCAGCGACAGCGCAGCAAGTCTCTGTGCTCAGTTTCCTCCGTGACCGTTGTGCAGGGCTGTTGTTGCTGAGGCTCCACCAATGCAAGTCAACTACCAGTCATCTCAATCACCAGATTACCTGCTAAGAAATTTGACATCACGCCAGGCTTGAACGTTTGACAAAGTCACTTTCTTCAGACAATCGGTTTGAGCCGACTCGCAGTAACTCACAATGGTGGGCTTGGGCCTTATTGTTTTGTTTTTGATTAATTGTGAGACGTGTTGCTGATGATGAGTGACAGAGGGCGCAGCAGCTTGGAGGGTGCTCCACTGCCTGTTCTCTTACCCTACAAGTCTCATAGAACTAATAGCAGTTCTACTGTGTCGCTGTCTGCAAATCTTGTAGCGCCGATGTTTGATCAGTGTTGTTGCACAGCCGCAGCAGCAGCAGAGACGTGTGCAGCAGTGGCGCTGACGTCAGATGGGGTGGTTCGAGTCTACTCTCTGCCTCAACTGAGACGTCTGCTAGAGACAAGCGCCCTCCAGGCCACCGACAACCTAGCTGCGTCAGTGCTGCACCCACACACAGCCTCTTAACTGCGCACCTAGTACCCAGCACTTGTCTGCACCCAGCACTTGTCTGCAACCAGCACTTGTCTGCAGCCAACACTTGTCTGCACCCAGCACTTGTCTGCACCCAGCACTTGTCTGCACCCAGCACTTGTCTGCACCCACTGTTTGCTGTCCTGCACTCACACTTACATTTCACCTGCCTTTCTGCATATTGTGCTTGATTGTTTCTCCTTCTGATCTCAATGTAGCGAATATCAACTTGTGAGAATAGCTAGATAAATTTTGAATAGATTTCTGAAGAACTCCTTGATTTCAAGCGGCACATTGTGTTCAGATCTGTGGTGCTTGCAGTTACCCCCCTCGTTGTGTTACACAGAGCACTGGGGGCGTGCGCCCTAACCCCCCACGGTGCCGGGTTCTTCCTTCGCGCCCCGTCTGAGTTCTCTCACTTCTCCCTGTCAGCGCGCGAGGGGGGGCCCCCTCGCTGCTGCGTCCCTCTTCGGGAGGGCATGAGGCCCCCCGTCGTCATCGAGGCCCCCCCGCAGGACCAGGGGGAGGGGGGGGCAGTGCCGGGGGCCGGGGAGGGGGCAGGCGTGGCTGAGGCCCCCGTGGTGGACAAGAATGGAGCGTGAGTAGGGCTCGCACAACGTTCTGAAGCACACTTAATCAGGCTTTGATCTGCTCTTAGTTTGAACTGTCATTGGTTTTTTGTAGTATTATTTGAATTGTAAAAAATTTCCTTTATAAACCACAACAAAATTTAAATTAAACTTTGTTTAATTTTTTTCTTCAAATGCTCCATGAGTATTCAATGCTGTAAAGCAAAAATAATCGTGATAATAATGATGCGATGTGCGTAACGACGAGCTACTGGCTGTTTCAGTGAGCCGTCCACCGTGGCCGTCAATGTGTCGGTGACTGACAGCAGTGCACTGGGGGGGGGAGGGGCCGAGGGGCTCAATGATTCGTCTGTGCTGGGGGGAGCGGGGGATGTTAGCGGGGGGGCGGGGGATGTGACCGCTGACAGTGTTGAGGTGCACCTCATGTGAGTCGATACCTTCTACACGTCTGATAACTCTGCTGCTTGTCATCTTCATTAATCAGTTCTGTGTCTTCACTAATCAGTGAGATAAATAAGGGACAGCTGAGAGCCTTTGTTGCTGTACTCAGTAAGTTCTGGCAACTGTACTTAGATTGTATCATACATTATCTTATATAGCTCAAGTAATATGAAGCCAGTGCTCGCCAGCTAGTTGTCATGGTTACAGGGGACCCACTGGTTGTCATGGTTACAGGGAGCTGCTGGTTGCCATGTTTACGGGGATCGACTGTTTGCTATGGTTACAGGGAGAGCTCTGTGGCGCTGAGCGCTGCGCACAGCGTGGTGCAGACGAGGTCCGTCGTCACGACGACCACGACCCTCCACTCGGTCACCAATGGCGACGGGTCGGCGAGTGAGAGCCGCTCCACCACCGAGGCGTCGCACTCTTCCTGCGCAGCCTTCGCCAAGGTCAAGGTCGAGGAGGGGGCGGGCCTGGAGGCGGGGCTTAAGAATGGCCACACGGAGCCAGATCTGGGTCAGGTCAACCTCGATGGCGCTGCGGGATTTAACGAGATGAAGGTGGGAGAGGTGGTGGTGTCGGGGGGGGCGGTGAGCGCGGAGACGGGGGCCCTGCTCGCGGCCATGAGGGAGGGGTGTGTGGAGGTGCACAGCGAGATCAGCGAGGGGGTCAAGACCACCGTGACCCAGTCGACCTGGGACGCTAGCGGCAAACTGGTGGACCACGCGTCCAAGACTGTCGTCACCACCAGCGACGGTGAGCGGCGCAGGGGGTCACTTGATTTGGGTTGAGGTTAGATTTGGGGACTATGATTTTTGTCTAGGGATACTATTAGGGTTGGGGTCTAGGGTAAGGTCTAGGATTTGTAACTAGGGATAGGATTGGGGTTAGGGTTTGTTTCAGCGGTTAGAGTCGAGGTAGCAAATGTAAGTGTGTGTGATTATTTAATGGAAACAATTGCTATAGTTACTCATTTTAGTTTTTTTGTGGCTTGCCAGGTCAGTGAAGAAGTTGTCAAATGAAGGGAGAACTGAGCTGTGATTGGTTACGCTCTACACCAATCACAGTCAAAGACGGAGCAATATTATTTTTGCACCAATCAATTCAAGGAAAGTTGAGCGACCAATCAAATCAGTCGACAGTACTGAGCATGACAATTTCATTTTAATATGCCTCGCAATTTTTAAGATTGATTTTAACCTAGGGTCAAATGGATTTAAAGTTTTCAGTATTGCACGGTAGTTTTATTGCATTGGGGTTGTGGATTCTTCTTGAGTTTTACCAGACGGTTGTGATTGAATAGATCGGCTGCTTTCGCACCGCCTTGCAGTTCTCGTGTGGATTTAGGAGTCTTAGAATTTCTCTCGCTAACTTTGCAGTCTCCTAAAACATTTGTCATTCAAAGCCATTCACACACACGCATCTTCAGTTGTCGGAAGCAGTCCAGTCCAGGTATTATTTCAAACTGTTTTGTGCTGAGTTTTGCTTGTGCAACCGTCCAATGTTTAGTTTGGAGGTTTTCATTAAATGCGTTCTATTTATGATTCTCAATGCTTCAATCTGTCCGCGTCAGTTTTCAATCATTTCTGAATATTTACGTTCTAAAGCTCTCTTTTTGAGTGAATCTTTTCTGACACTTTTTTATCTGATGGGTTTACTTGTAATGTACTGACATCTATTGTGACACTATGGAGTGGTTGGTGGCGTGCGACCCCGGCCCCTGAGTTCTATGCTGAGTTCATTCTGCTGCTAGTCGATCCTAAGTATTTATTTTCAAATCGTTGGCTAGCATTTCTGCCTTGCTTTGTCCTGCTAAATATGATCTTAATTTGACGCTATTTCCTTGTCTGATTTAAACATGCTAGCGTGTGATCTAGTGCATGGTACTTCATTGAGTAACTGCCATTATATGTCAACTGTCATTTTTGATATTTGCTACAATTCGAATTGGCTATGTAACTACTGTGTTAACTGACAGCATTCTGACCTAGTTAGTATTTGCAGCCAACCTAGTTAGTATTTGCAGCCAATCACAGCCTTACATTCAGTAATATCTAATACGTTTTATTTGGATTGATTAGTTGAAATAATAATAAGCTTTCTAGTGCAGCGTGACCAGAAGTATTTGGAGCCGTGGTAGAGTTTCTTTGTATTGATAGTAGCGATGTTATGTTCAATTGAATCAGGCGTGTGTTGATGGAGCATTGTGTGTGTTGTTAGCCTCTTGTTCATTGGGAAAACAGTCATGCCCTGCCTAGTGCCTTGGTTCTTGTTAGTCTGTTTTAGTCAGCTTCCATGTCCCCTCCAGTCGTAAGTGAGCTCCCATGTCCCCACCAGCCCCAAGTGGTCCCAGCCGGCCCTCAATGAGTCCAACCAGCCAGTAGCGCAGTCAGTCACTAATGCTCAGTGATGTAGATCCTGCCACTGCTGCGTTCCTTCGATCACCAATCACGCGGATGTATTTTACTGTTTTCAGAAAGTTTCAAGTAATTCAGTTGAGTGTGGAGATCAAGCAGCCATCAGATTATGTATTCGCTGTTCGTACATTGTAGTGTTGCTTACTATGCCTTTTAGCCAAGTTTTGTATGCTGTGAGCTTTTAACGTCGACTGTCTCGCTTGTTCTGCGTGCGTTTAGTCTCTGATTGCCTTCATTATGCTTAAGCGTGTCGAGCCTCCAGGCTGACTGTACATAATTAAAAGTGTGGATCAGTGGGCGCAGTAGCATGTAAATCATTAAGGCCGGGTTTTTCCATCTAGTGTTAAATTTTAATTTGAGATTTATTCTGCAAAAACCAATCACATGGCGCTAAATTGACCGTAGATCAGGCCTTCAGCATGCTCATTGGGTGTGATGACGTCATGACCTCGGATTAAATTTTAACACTTGATGGAAGAACTCGGCCTAAGTGTTGAGAAATATTAAAGAGTTGTTGACAATTTATCAATATTAACCGATCGACTTAATTTGTACTGGTGTTTTATCGCGCATTGTCCGAGCGAATTATGATCTAAATTTGTTTGCTGGCGTGATTCTTTTCAAGTTAAAACCTTCGTTCCGTTTAGTTCCCAACCTTGTGTGTAGTCGACGTGATCAGTGAAATGATTGCGTGTCAAGTATTCAACGTTCGTGCATGCTGTGAGGGTAAGGATCATGTTTGTAGCTAGGGGCGGTAACTAGCCATAGCGGTAATGATGTCATCTTGAGACATTAGAATGGTATCTAAAGGAGTATCATTCTACATTGAGAGGTTTCATTTCTTTCAAGGTTTTTGAGGTATTGGACACTCGCATCATTCCCCTCAGAACCACATCTCTTGAGCTTGTAGGCTTCAGCGTTTTAACGTTTACGTGAAACATTATTATGAACCTTATATCGAGTTGTGTTACGATGATGGGCCGTGTTCTCGTTCATTGCTGCTCGCTTTATTTTGAACAACTTTATAAAATAATCATTGATCGTAGGACTACGCATTGTTGTTAGTACACCACTGAAAATAAATTTAAATGAAATGATAAAATATAAATAAATGAGCTTTAGATCTCAAAACTGATACTGTTACAATACACAAAATTAACTAATGGGGTTGGTCTATCTGATCGATACACTGACAACTATAACTGCGACGGGAATATAAGTTGTTCAACAAAACTAAAGCGAAGCTCGTTAACCTCGGCTTTCGCAACAAAAAACTTCATCTTAAAATAAAAATTACCATTATAACTACCTTCTCCGCGTAATTCTATTTTAGTATAATCTTGAAATTTGAAAATGTCACTTACATCTTGAAAACATACATCTTGAAAGTAAAAATAGAATATAATTGCCCTTAGAATCGGCATCAATAACTAAACGAGAAGACAATATTGCTGCGATGCAACTAAATTATTGGTAGAGTGAGGAAGGGGCGCAAGCCAGGCAAGGGCACAGCTAATTTATCATGGTCAGCATCGGCTAATACTGAACCATCAGCGCTGCAATATAACAGCAGCCTGTCACAAGGCAGCGTTCCAAGTGAACATCTTCTGCTAGTATTGCCCAGATCCCCGATAGCGTCTTTCGACGCCGAAACGGACTACAAACCCAGTATTATTATTATTATTATTATTATGTCTAATGCTTTCTACAGAGCAGCAGCCAAAGATCTAACATCATGAACACTGACAGCGAGCTATAAATAGAACAAGAGCTATAAATAGAACAACGTACTACAATAATCCCTCAGTCCACAGCCTCAGGGCATGAAGATTGAAGGATGGGACATGGGGCAACAACAAACACATCACCGGGCTAGACCATAACATCGCAACATTGACTTGAAACGAGCTCATCACATCATGTATTATCATCCTATCGATTACACCTGTGCACATTCACTGCAAGTCATTTTAGAATCTTATAAAAGTTATCCTCACAATGACGTCATAGATAATTTAAGGTGCATCATATGGCCCACATTTTTCAAAATTTAGAGGGACCCACCTGTCCCTATATCTTTTAAAATTGTTGTATAAATATTTCCTGGAAAATTCTGAAACAGTTTGCTCATCATCTAGGAGGTCCATTTATCACTTGAAATTTCACAATATCTGAAATAATCCACATTTAAAGAAATTTATATTCACTCCCACAACTATTGACCTATGAATCGAAAATCGTCAACCAACAATTTGCTTGCACAGATAGTTGCGACCGAACTCAAAGATTGAAAGCTGCCTAAACCCTTAAAAATTTAATTAAATCGGTCGCAACCGAACTCGTTATTGAAAGCAGCTAGATAATAATTATTTGAATGGGTCAAGCGCTGACTACCAGGGTATGACTCTAACGAAAATAATAACACTGGACTACGCACTACAAAATTTGAACATCCAGGTGGATCCCCTAAATCTATTCAGAATTGGAAAAAAATTGGCAGGATAACTAGTGTGGCCCAATGGAACACATTTCAGACAAAGGAGAATGTGAGAGAAGAATGTTGGGGCATTTGATGCATCCTAATAGATATGAATAAATTGGTAAGAACGACACATGAGAGGGTCAACGAAAACAGACCAATCAGAGGTGATGCTGTCATGCAGTAATTAGGTCATACAAGAAGTAGGTCATTTAATTGCCTCTTTAACGCCCAGTTGCTCCATCGAGAGTTATTTGGTTTTAAATATTCATAGAACAAAAATGACGTCACGATCCAATCAGATTGTGCAAATTAGATCAAAGATATTCAAATAACTCGCTATTATTTGCGGTTGTTAAATAGATCTGAGAATATTCAAATAACTCTCGATTGAACAACCGACCCAAGTCCAGGAAGGGTCAATGTATCACTAAATCAAGCAACCTCCAGTTCTGAAAGCAAACCACACTAAGTTCAAAAGATATGCCCTTTTGGCGCTGGTGAGTTCTGAAGTCATTGCTGCTGGGGTGAGAAGTCAAGGGTCACAGAGGTCACTGCTGCAGGGGTGAGAGGTCAGGGGTCGTCGCGCAGGTCGAGGTGCCTGACCCTCAGGCGCTGCACGTGATTGGAGGGAAACATGCCGAACTGATTCGTGCGACGAGAGATACCGACATACCAGCCGTCGTCGAACCTCTCCGTGACCTGGACGAGGTCACCGGGGGCGAGGAGGAGCTCGTCAGCGCAGCGCGGCGCATAGGCGTGCTGAACCTCATAGCTGCGCATACAGGACATCGTGCGCATAAGCGTGCTGTGCCTCATAGCTGCGCATACAGGACATCCTGCGCATAAGCGTGCTGTGGCTCATAGCTGCGCATACAGGACATCGTGTGCATAAGCGTGCTGTGCCTCATAGCTGCGCATACAGGACATCCTGCGCATAAGCGTGCTGTGCCTCATAGCTGCGCATACAGGACATCCTGCGCATAAGCGTGCTGTGCCTCATAGCTGCACATATAGGACATCCTGCGCATAAGCGTGCTGTGCCTCATAGCTGCGCATACAGGACATCGTGCGCATAGGCGTGCTGTGCCCCATAGCTGCGCATGGAGGATATGACAGAAGTAATGCTAACAGGAATAATGTCTGCATCCAGGATAACTTAACCAAGTATGCAATACTGCAGAATTGCACTCAGTTATTTGAGTAAAGAATGAACCGTACAGAAAGCATTTTATTAGGTGTAAGAACATACATATATAAATATATGTTATGCACAATATAATATAAATATCATTCAAAAATTATTTTCTTTGATCTAACATTGTAGAGGCCAATTGAATTTTGCTAACATTACAACAGTAGCAGAAATAGGTCACACTGACAGTGTTCCGTGAGGCTCTGCTGAGTCGCGCCACGCGTTGCCATAGCGACTCTCAGGCGTCAGCACACAGACAGTGTCTGGGTCCGACACAGACATCCACCTGGCAGAGTGGGCGTGGCCGGAGGCAGGGCCAGAGGCATGGTCTAGACCAGGGGCGGGGCCTAAGGTGGGACCAGGGGAGCGGCCTGGGCTGGAGCCATTTGTTTCAAGTCTGTCGATGGATGTCGCTTCACTGGATTGAGAGTGTCGACTGGGGACTGACAGAGATGCACCAATGGCATGATGTCCTCTGCTGTACGACCCCTGACTAATCTCACGCAACCGTTGCCCTTGACAAGCGTCATCACAGTGAAGGCGGTGGTAGCCACTGTCCTGGGTCCGTTGTCCATGGTAACCACTGTCCTGGGTCGACTCCCACTGGTCACTAGGTCCGAGGTCGTCGTTATGGCAACGCTGTCCCTCTCTGCGGCGGCCATTTTGTATGTCGGCGCGATGATGACCATTTTGTTTCTGAGTCCTGTGATAAGCATCCTCCCTTGGTGAGTGTGGCCCCCCGACCCCCACTACGGGGATGCAGGGGGCACCCCGGCCCTCCAGTAGGGAGGTGCATGGGGCATCCCGGCCCCCCACTAGAGCGGGAACACTCCCCTCCAGCAGTTGAGTGAAGCTGAGATCGAGTTTGCTCGACACGGCAGAGCTGGAAGAGGACATGGTGCCCGGCGAACCTGCACAGTGATTGACCAGCCGTGACGTCATCATAGAGACACTGCACATAGGCCAGCCATAACGTCATTAAACAGATACTGCAGTCCATATTAACAATTAATAGTAATCATTATTGCATTACGCGCGAAATCAAAAAATAGTTGTATATAGCGTATAGTGTAATTCGCAGCGTGTTAGTTTGCACATGCAGAGGAAGTGCTGATGGAGGCAAGTGCTGATGGAGTGAGGTCCTCACCGAGCACCGTGCTGTCGGTGAACGACTCGCTCGAGTTTGTCGTCACGTTGAGTCGTGACGCACGCGACTGCGCGTCAAGCGACCCCCCGTTACACACCTCGACGTACGATACGGGCACCAAGCCGCGCTCTGATTGATCGGGCTGCGAGCGTTCTGATTGGCTGGTGTGGGCGCAATCAAGACAACCACGAAACCAGTTGTCATCGACCATGTTCACGACATGCATGACGTCACCCTACACACACATGCCAGTTGTTTGTAAGATTGGTGCCTTCTGATTGGCTAGTTCTAACACAATAGGGTCAGATCTTGTAATAAGAAGTTTAAGTTTTTAGTTGGGCCTAGAATAAGTTAAAGTTTTACTCAACTGTCTAACTAAAGTCTCGAAGTAAAGGACAATGTTTCACTTAAACGCTATACCTGTTCCAGTATATTTAAAATTTGTGATCAATGATCATAGGCTAAACTTATACTAGCAAATGCAATAACTACTAATATCTAAGAAATTTATCAAATATATTGCAGCACCAAAACTATTGATTCCAAATATCGTTGACCTTTTTGAACGAAAGTTGCTCCGAGTCAAAAGCCTCAAAATCAAATTTGGCGACAGTCACCGCGCCGGGGGCGACCCTGCCCCCCTCCACCCACCCCGAATCAATCACCTGCACAAAGGCGCAGCAATCCGATGTAAGTAAAGCGCTTTGTACCGTGTGCAAGTCCACTTTTGAGTCACAGTTACATACAAAATGTAGCATTGCTGTTAGGCCAACTGGAAGTGTGGAGTTACCATATAGCTTGAAACGTGTTGTTTAAGGCTAATGTGAAGCTAAAAACTGCATAAAATGTAGGTTTTGAGTTATTAAGAAAATTAAGGGCAAGGCGAGGGATCATTGGTTAGGGGCTAGCAAGAAGGGTCGTAGCTCGACCTGGAGTGTCACGATTCAGAGTCAGGGGCCAGGTGTCAAGGGTCAGGGGACAGAGCTCAGTGTTCAGGAGCAAGTGAAATGGGCCATACCTCGACGTAGATGGAGTGTCAAGGGTTAGGAGCCAGGGATAAGGGGGCAGAGGTCAGGGTTCAGGTGTTAGGAGTCAGGGGGAGGGGGCGGGTCTCACCTCGATGTAGGAGGCCGGGAAGATGCCAACGCTGCCGTGCCGCTCCCCTTCCACCCAGTGCTGGTCGACACGCCGCGCCACATAGACAATGTCTCCCTTGCGCAGAGACAGCTCCCTGCCGACAGAACAGAGCCTTAGCAACAAGGCAGCTCCCTAGCGACAGAACAGAGCCTTAGCAACAAGGCAGCTCCCTAGC